>PVIA01003281.1:0-174490 GCA_004024845.1 Tonatia bakeri | reverse complement strand
TGACCTCTGTGAAATCTATGTTACTAGCCACTCTCTACAGAACTGCTAGTAGCAGAAGTTTTCATCACTCTAAGTAAAATAGAATTGTGTTTCCTCTGGCAAATGACTTTAAATGAGTCTGATATCAGACAATACTAAATCTTTGCTCATCAGTCATTCCTATGGTATTTAAACAGAGTTTTCAGATCCTATTCCTTGACAAACTCTCTCTCTGTCTCTATTTTTTTTGTCATAGACATGATTAAAGAGGTTAAAATGAGCACAGTGAGAGACACCCTGGCCCTTACAAATTAGAATTGTTTGTGTATATCTGTAGCTAATGCTCATTCACTTTGGAGCTGAGAAGAATCTAGAAGGATTATTATGTCTCCTTTGTCTTGACTTTCACCTAAAAGTATTTGTTATATCAGTGACCTTATTAAAAAGTGGTTTTATTGATAATATCTTTTGTGTTTAATACTGAACCAGTTAAAGTTACACTAATGAGACAGGTGCTGATGAGAAGGAGAGTGTTTTATTCAAGTGTTGGTGACTTGAGAGGACAGGGGACTCATGTTCTTAAAAACACATATTAACATCTTAGAGTAGGCAGAGGTTTTTATAAGGGGAGGGAGGGAAAGCATGACAAGGAGGTCAGGGAGAGAGGCTGTGGACATGCAGGCAGTGTCCTTGCTGGTCTCAATATGGATCTTTAATATCAGCGTCCTGGAGCTTGTAGGCACCAGCCAAGTTCCAGCCATGGGAGGATCTGCATCACCCAAAATCATGGTCAAGGCCATTTCTTGTACAAGCAAGAATCAGAACTGCTGATACCTGCAATGTGCTTACAAAGAAACAGTCAGTATGTGAGTTCTTTTTACCATTTTGTTGGTACATTTTATTATACTTCTAATTCACAGTAAGTCAGAGTAAAGTTTTGTTCCCCTGTTATATGTTGGCATGGTTTTCATGACTGGAATTTCTCTCATGATTTATCTATAGTAAGAGTATTTGGCTGTATCATGTACATGTACACACTTGCTAATCTGTTTGAATTTGCTGTTTTTGTATTTGATAATATCTAAGACTGTGGAATTTTCTTTTCTCCCCCAAAATGGTTATGATTCTTCAGTATTTTATACTTTATTTTGGCTTATTCCTTACCTGTTAATAATCATGTGCAACTAGACATTACTTCGAGAGTGATTGACTTCCAGAAAACTTAGTGAAAATGTTTCAAATTGTTCCCCACAGGTCTCTATAAATTATATGAATATCTCACTTATAGGCATTTTATATGTTATCTCATATATAAACAGTTATTTCTTGCAGCAATAATAAATTACATATATTAATTTTAAGGCGTTAACACTACTCTGCTTTTACAGATTAAAAAAACACTGAGAGAAATTAAGAAACTTGCCTAAAATCACAAAGTTAATAAGTTTTAAATTCAGGAATATAGTCCATAACCATTTTACTCTAAATTTTCAAGATAAATAATGCAAATGATCATTATCTTTAAAATAAAGTCTACACACAGGGTTGCAGCAAGAATTACCATAGATAAAGCATAGCATTAATATCATTATTATTTTATTTTGAATAAAATATTTTATTTTACTTTGAATAAAATAAAATAATGATTAATTCTACATAAATATGTATGCATCACTGTAAGCTACTTAATGATTTTACAGTTGGAGAAACAAGGTGACTAAAAAAATACTTTATAACATTAAGCATATTAGCTTTACAAAGCTCAAAGTATCACCTGAGTTAAAAGAAGGAAAGAAACGTGTTAGGATGGGATAAATGTATGCAAAAAACCATGCTGGAGTTGGGCATTAAAGAATACATAAGATTCCAAAGGGAGTGGATATAGATAGCATAGAATTTTCCAGAAAGCAAATGAACTTAAATGTTTTTCATAGACCAATTTCAATAATTTACAGGATATTTCAATTCTCTTTGCCACAAGCATGGTTCATCCAACAAATTAAGTGTTCTTTAATGCTATTACTTATTAAAAATCATAATAAAGAAAAGAATCCTGATTAATTATGTATGTAGAAAAGATAGAAATGACAATAATCCCCAAGACCACATAGCAACTCTGGAGAAAAATATAAAGAAAACATGATTTTTCTTAAGGATGGAAGTCATCTAACAATTAAAGCACTTTTATCCTAAGAACCCGAAACACTAATCAGAAAGAACCTCTGCACCCCGATGTTCATAGTGGCACATTTTACAACAGCCACGCGCTGGAAGCAGCTGAAGTGCTCGAAGTAAATGAGTGGGTTTCTGTCAGAGCTTAAAAAACTATACATGATGCATAATTGTTTACATTGTAAATATATCCCCTGCCTAGACGTAATGGTAAGAATTCATTACTTGTTATTAACCTAGTAACGGTAAGAATCTACATTCTCCAAGAAGGTTCTATTGCTATGGTCAACTAAAAAATCTACATTTTAAAACTACATGTTTTGAAAACTGTATTTGTCTAATTGAAATTGTAAAATGTTTGCATGTTTTACTCTGGTTTTATGTTCTCACTAAATTGTAAGAATTTATCTTTGCTAAAATGTACAGTTAGATTTAGGATATGTGAGAGCTAGTGGGAGTAGGGAGACAAAATAATAAAGGAATCTAAGCAGAAAAAAACTGCAGTACATTTGCACAATGGAATGCTACATAGCAGAAAGAAGGAGTTCCTACCCTTCACAACAGCATGGATGGAACTGGAGAGCATTATGCTAAGTGAAATAAGCCACGTGGTGGAAAACAAATACCATATGATCTCACTTATAAGTGGATCCTAATCAAGAAAATAAACAAGCAAGCAAAATATAACCAGAGACATGGAAATAAAGAACAAACTGACAGTGACCAGAGGGGCAAGGGGAGGGAAATAACAGGGAAAAGAAGGGGAAGTTTTAAGTCAGGCAACATGTATAAAAGACCCAAGGAGAAAGACGACAGAGGGGGGAGAGGATTGAATGTGGGAGATGGGAGATGGTAGGGAAGGGAACAGTAAAGGGGGGAAATGGGGACAACTGTAATTAAACAATGAAAAAAAGAATATCTTATGAGAGTTATTGTTCTTTTTAGGGCAAAGCCACTTACATCCAATATCTATCACTTGTGCTGATCTTCTCTCAAGTGAAAATCCCAAACTTTTCTGAATGTGGAAAATAAAATATATGTTTTTCAAACTTAAAAAAGTAAAGCTCTTTTATTGAGTTTGTAGGTCATACATAGCTAGATATGACTCCTATTTTTCCACTGGAGCATTTGTGAGGGAGGGGCTGAAAAATTAGATTAGGTCTCAGGTATTCATCATGGGAAGATAGATTTAGTATAAAAGCTTTATAAATTTTTGTAAAGATTTTATTTATTTATTTTTATACAGAGGGGAAGGGAGGGAAAAAGAGAGGGAGAGAAACATCAGTGTGTAATTGCCTCTCATATGACCCACACTGGGGACCTGGTCTGCCAACCAGGCATGTGCCCTGACTGGAAATTGAACCGGCAACTCTTTGGTTCACATCCTATGGTCAATCCACTAAGCTATACCAGCCAGGGCATAAACTTTTTAATAAAGACTGTATAAGGCAAAAATTACATATATGTGTGTGTGTATATATATATATATATACATACTCCAGGAATCCCTGGGATGAGCTGAAGCCTCTGTTGTAAAAAAATATCTTATTCTCCATCTGCCCAATCCTATTTCCTTCATTTTCTCACATTTTGTCCCTGAGAGGATTCCCCTCAATTAATTTTCTACATGCAAATATATCTCAGATTCTGCTGAAAACATGATTTTCACAATCACTGTGGTATATCAAAAGTTACTGGAGAACTGCACATGGGATTTGCAGTCTCAGCTCAAATGGCACATATGTTATTTCTACCAACAGCCCATTGGCCAAGGTCAGTCTCATGACCCTGCCTAACAGCCGGTGAGATGGTGTGATGGTGAATGTGAGAAAGAGAAGAAATAGTCAGGAAACCTCTGCATACATTACACTTCCTTGTGTCCTAGGACAATTGACTTTCTTTTTATTAAGTCTACAAGCATCAAATTGTAAAGTATGGGGGACAAATTGTAAAGTATGGATTGTCTAAGCATTATCCTATTAACCTGAAGCTAATACAAAATAATATTAAGTGTAAACTATAATTGAAAAAATTAAATTAAATTTTTAAAAATTTATTTTAATTAAATTTATTGTGACATAGGTTAATAAGATTATATAGGTTTCTTATTAACCAATGTCATGTCAATCAACTTAATTAAAAATAAATCATTTTTATTTTATTTTTCAATTACAGTATATAATCAATATTATTTTGTATTAGTTTCAGGTTTATAGCATTATGGTTAGGCCATGATATATATGACAAAGTAATCCCACCAATATTTTCATACCCACCTGAAATCATACATAGTTACTATAATACTATTTACTTTTTTTATGCTGTACTTTACATTACTGTGACTATTTTGTAACTACCAATTTGTACTTCTTTCTCCTGTGACCTTTTTCACCCAGTCTCCTAAGCCCCCTCTCCTGTAGCAACCATCAGTTTGTTCTCTGTATTTGTCTGTGTCTGTTTTGTCTGTTGGTTTCTGTTGTTCTTTAGATTCCACATGCAAGTGTAATTATATGGTAGTTTTTGTTTCTCTGATTTACTTCACTTAGCATAATACATGTACAATGTCTTTTTCCCTGTTGAATCTTTAGCATTTAGTCAAATATCTGTCACTACTAGTCAGTGTTCTGTATATACTTTCATTAACTAACACATGCAATACTAATGAAAATCATTTATCATTTTAGTTCAATGGAAAACACTTCCAAATAGCTGTTATGTTATACAACTACATACTTTCTAAAATGAAGTTGGAAAGAATTAATTTTAAGGAAAATATGAAGAATCTCAGTTTTAAATCAATAGAGCTGAGGCATTGAAAGGCTATTTATGTAGAACTACTGCATTGTATGTTGGGGAAAAGATCAGAAATTGAGGTTAAGTTACCAAAAGAGGTGATAATTGCAATTGTGGTAGGTGTATACAACTGCCAAAGTTTTAGAACTCACAAAAGCTGCTGGTTCAATATATTATCAAGTGAAGCAGTTACTTGTGCTTGTTATTAGTACAATAATGCATTAACTATTCACAAATGAAATATAATTCTGTTTTATCAAAAATGATGAAGTACTCTTGAGGATGGATTCATCAGATACACAATATTTGTGAAAAAAATGGTTTATCTTTTGCATTCCCTGATTAACACCACTTGACTGGAATCACTCCTTCACTCAGCATTTCAAGTACTTATCCTTTATATCACAGCTAATTTGTTCTTGTTTGTACATTGCTGGGTGAAGTGTTTTAAAACTGTGCCTATATGTGTAGTCTCTACCCAAAACTAATTTTCAGTTTCTAAAAAACTCTTTTTTATTTTTTCACTTTCACTCAATTTTCAGTCTAATACCATGGTTCCTTTGTGCCAGACACTAAGTACTTGAATATATTATCTCAGTTAATTATTACACTGAAGCTAAATTTTTATTTTTAACAATATACCATGGAAGTAGTATGCCTTCTCAGTGCATCATATTAAAATGTACATGATGTTGAAATGACTTATTAGTGGTGAAGTTAACGTTGATTTTCTCATTAAGGTGGTTTAGGCTGAGTGTCTCCACTGAGAATATACTATTTTTCCCATTATAAAGAATAAATGATTTGAAACTCTGCAAGATCCCATCTTTCCTCAAAGTTTTGCTAATTTTGTTTTCATTGGTTCTGATCTAAAGTAATTATTATTCTGGCATTCTAATGTTGATTTTCTATTTTTCTATTCTTTTTGTTTTTATTAGTTGGAACTCTATAAGGAATAACTTTGTTTTATCCCTCATTTGTTTATTCATTCAATTATTTATTTACTTCAATATGGAATTATTTATTTTATTTATGAGTTATAATCTAATGCTAATACTGTTTTTCATGACCCAATAAGTTCAAGGTTGGGGCATAGGAAACTCAGGGTGGCTCCCTTTCCCGTTTGACATGCGCCATATATATATTTTAAGTGTTCTTGCTTTTTGGCACAGATGCTCCAGACTCATCTGCCAATATTTCTTGTCCCAGATATGGACTGTAATTCTTCTTCAAGCTTTCTCTTATTGGTAAATGGAACTTATGCTCATTGCTATCGAGGTGCCATTGCTTCTAGGCTTTCTTTGTTGACAGAGTTTAGTAAATACATCTGTGTATACTAACTCATGTTATGTACACAGTCGTATATATTTTACATTTATGTATGTATGTATCTGTCTATCAACCTATACATCTACCTGTTTTTTAAAATGTGTTAATTTTGGTTCTCAGCACCTTCTGTTTGACAGACAGCCATGTCTTCCTGCACAGTGCCCGCCTCAACCCTGAGACACAATGTTGAGGGTCAGAGTGAATGGATTCGTTCATTTTGGGTGCCTGGTCCCCAGGGCTGCATTTTACTCTGCCAAAGTGGATGTCACCATCAATGATCCTTTCATTGACCTCAACTACATGGTCTACATCTTCCAGTATGATTCTACTAATGGCAAGTTCAAAGACATAGTCAAAGGTAAGAACAGGAAGCTTGTCATCAATGGAAAGTCCATCTCCATCTTCCAGGAGCCAGATCCTGCCAACATCAAATGAGGTGATGCTGGTGCAGAATATGTTGTGGTGTCTTCACGGCCATGGAAAAGGCTGGGGCTCACATGAAGGGTGGAACCAAGGTCATCATCATCTCTGCCCCTTCTGTGAATGCTCCCATGTTTGTGATGATTGTGAACCATGGCAAGTATGACAACTCCATGAAGATTGTCAGCCATCACCAAGTGCTTGTACCCCCTGGTCAAGGTCATTCATGACAACTTTGGCATCACTGAGGGATTCATGACTACAGTCCAGGCAATCACTGCCACTGAGAAGGCTTTGGATAGCTCCTCTGGAAAGGTGTGGTGTGATGGCTAAGGGGCTGCCCAGAACATCACCCCTCTTTCTACTGGTGTTGCCAAGGCTGTGGACAAGGTCATCCCTGAACTGAATGGGAAGCTCACTGGCATGGCCTTCTGTGTCCCCACCTCCATTTTGTTGGTTGTGGATCTGACCTGCCACCTGGAAAAAGCTGCCAAATATGTTGACATCAATAAGGTAGTGAAGCAGGCATCAGAAGGCCCCCTCAAGGGCATCCTGGTCTATACTGAGGACCAGGTTGTTTCCTGAGACTTTAAGAGTGACACCTTACTCCTCCACCTTTAATGCCAAGACTGGCATTGTCCTCAGTGACCACTTTGTCAAGATCATTTCCTGGTAAGACAATGAATTTGCTAAAGCTACAGGATGATGGATCTTATGGTCCACATGGCTTTCGAAGTGTGGAGGAGTAAGAGGACCTGGACTACCAGCCTCAGCAACAGGAAGAGAGGCCCTCAACTGCTGGGAAGTCCTTGCCCCAAATCAATTCCCCAACACACAGAGAATCTCCTAATCTCCAGTTTCCATCCCAGACACCCTGAAGAAGGGAAAGGACCCCTCTTCATGCACCTTGTCATGCACCATCAATAAAGTTTGCTGCACTCCCACCCCCCAAAAAAGTGTGTTAAGTCTGACGCTTCCAATTCAATTCTAATATAAAGTTCATTCTAGCCCTTTTAACTTTTCTCTCCAACAGCAAGAATTCTGGCTTTAATTTCTACATTGCATGCACTTCTTTGTTCAGACTCAGTGTCCACTAAAAAGTTTTAGAATCACTACTCATAGTAGTCTAGTGAGAAACTATTTTCTGACTTGAATCATTTGTTTATAGTACTTTTTGTCTTCAGTTTTTCATTACCCAATAAAAATATTTTACAAAGTTATGTAGGCTCTTTTTTTCCTTCTCTCCTTCAGTGTATTATTGTTATTCATTTGTAATCCAGTTCACTTGGTATAGTTCATATTGTTTGGGTTTCCCTCATATCCTATTTAATTATTATAAATTTACATATGATAAAATTCCCTCTTTGTGGTATATGCTTTTATTGGTTTGAACAAATGCTCATAACTTTGCATCCACTATCACAGTTGTGATATAGAACAGTTCAACCAATTCAGAATATTCTCTTGTGCTGACCCTTCGCAGTGAGCTCCTTTCTCTGCTCCAACCCTTAGAAACCACTGATCCAGCTTATTGTTGCCCATCCCACAATTTTGCCCTTTCTAAAATGTCACAGAAATGGAATTATAAAGTATTGAAACCTTTGTGCTTGGCTTCTTTTACTTAGCAACATGCATAATACTCATTATGTTCCTACTTGAATCAATGGTTTGTTTTTATTATTCAGTAGAATCCCATTGTATCACGTACCACACTTTGTTCTTCCATTCCCTAGTTGAAGGCTGTATTGGTTGTTTCCAGTTTTTAGTGGTTATGAATAGATCTGTTATAAACATCCATTGCAGGCATTTTGCATTAACACAAAGTTTTCATTTCTCTTGGGAAAATGTCTATGAGAGTGAGGGCTTAGTTTTACGTTAATTGTATGGTTAACATTTTTTTCTTTTATTGATCCTAGGGGGACTGGATTGGGGAGAAAAGGAAGGACACAAACATCAATGTGGGAGAGAAACATCTATTGGTTGCCTCTTGCACGCACCCCAACTGAGGACTAAACCTGCAACCAGGCATGTGCCTGACTGGGAATTGAACCCACATCCCTTTAGTTTGTAGGAAAACACCCAGTCAACTGAGCCACAATGGCCAGGGTTTATGTTTACCTTTTGTCAAACTGCTTTTCACAGATACTGTACCATTCTGCATTTACCCCAGAAATGTATGACAGTATCAGTTATACTATGCTAGTTTATTTTGTAGAATTTACTGGTATTTAGAATGTTTAACAATATTTATTATAATTAATTTAATTTTTGAATATTTACTTACAGTCTAAAAAATGAAGTGGGAACCTCCAAACTTGACATCTATCCAGTCTTTAACATGGCAAAATCATTTGGTGAGTTTGCTTCTAGGATAACAATTTATGCCTTTAGTAGTTAACTGATCTCATTTGATACTTAATCCAAGCAATGACATCTGTATAGAGACAAGAGTTGTGGAGAATCAACTAGATAAGAATTACTCTCCAAATGTACAGCTAAAACAGTCCCTGGGAAATGAGTAATTTTGTTGAGATAATTCGCTGACCTACATATTCAATATTTGCATAGGCAACAGAGTATCAAAGAGGTTAATTAATACCCAAAGCTGCACAGTTAAAAAGAGATAGAACTGAAATTGGCATTAACAGCTCTTTGAAACACTGGGCATGCCTAGCTGTCAGGCTGATCTAGGTTCAAACTCTTAAGGGATCAGAACTATTGCTTTTGATGATATATTTTCCAGTATTGTTTTATTCAGTTTTGGCAGATTCCTAGCTGAATTCTGACTGCTAAGTGAGTCACTTTTAGTGAATATCTGAGGTTTAATGCTTTCCTATAGATCCTAATGTTTGCTTAGAGAGTCATTCCTGAAATAATGACCAATGTGGGTGAGCACAATCAAGTTCTGTGAACATCTCAAAATCTGATGTCATCAGTTAACATGTTTCCCTGACATATAAAAACTAACAAAATTCTATTGTATCTGAGTCAATTGGTTCTTTAAACAACATCAATTGTTGCAATTAGATTAAAAAATACATGAGCCCATCAGAGTTCTAACTTCCCTCTTAATAAATGAAATTGAAAAAGCTCATACTATTTATGTTTATGTCTCAAATAATTTGCAAATCAATTATTTTAGAAATATTTCACTTTTTTTTTCTCAGAACCCTGTTCTATAGTCTTGTGCTGTTTATTTAGAATAAGACTTTAGACTCTACTCCAGGGTTTTAGAAAAAATGTAGATTCCTTCACTTTGTTTAAGGTGGAATAAGAGCAACTATCAACTTTTGATATATAGAAATGTTCCTTCTTCTGGTGTAAATAACTGTTAAGGTTAGTTTATTTTTACAATTGATAAAATTGATGAGATTCAGGAACCATGGTGGTGAAGAAATAATTGCAGGGCGTTCACATTAAGTGGAGAAGCAGGGTTCTCAAATAATTGAATCTGAACTGAAGAGTCTTACCATGATTTTCTCCTCTTATCCTTTTAAAGAGATAAACAATTGTCTGTATTTTTCTTTTTCCTCACCTGCCTCTCAAAATATAGCAGGTTTTCTCAACACAATTGTATTTCACAGGAAGGGTGTGAAAAGACGTAAGTTACCATTTGTAAAACACTTTGAAGTCAGAGGTGCTATACTCGATGATAGTGAGAAAATAGAAAGAAAATAGGTGACAACTTGCTGAAAAATCTGTCATTGTCCATTTATAGATAACTTCAGAGTGGCTCATGATAAAGCCTTTACCCAAAGGTATTATGAATCTATTTGCACAAAGTCACATGCTGAGTAGTGCATAAAGCCTGCCAGGCACTTTTCTACCTGTCTTTCAAAATGGCAACCATTGCACAGAGACACATAAATGAGGTTACACTGTGGTGCTGACACACCTAAAAAAAAACAACTTGAGAAAAAATTATGCAGGGCAAAACAAACTTCCTACAATTAAACATTGAATGAACAAATTAACAAATTATACTTTCCTGTAAATTCAGTGGGTCCCAATGTGGCTTTCGCTCCTTTTTTGAGATTCATATCTTGAATAATGTCTTCACTATACACTCAGCCTTCCTTCCTAGTTAAAACAGAGAACTCAGCCACTGCCACATCACCAGTCTCCATCATAGACAATGGCCAGGGTCTTTTACAGCATCTTACCAGCAACTCTATAATAGCTTCCTAACTGGCATATTTGTCTTCAACCTTCTCTAATTCTCCAACTTCACAACTCAGCCTAATGACTGTCATCAAATTTTATTCTCCCACACATGCATGCACATGCATGTACGTATACCATTCCTGATACCATCATTCATACAAAAATGGTTCTGTTGATGCTTTTGGCCCCTAGGATCAAACCCAGGAATCCAAGCATTGCAGCTTAATCTACTTGATCTTGCTGATTATACTCTACAATTTGATCTCACACTCCTCTCCAACTGTGAGCTAGATTCTGCGGTAAAGAGAACTGCATTCCCAAATATGTCATGCTTTGCTGATATCATCATCTCTGCAATGGCTCTTTTTTCTGCTTATAATGTTATTTTCTCATTTCCTAAAGTAGAAAACACAACAACAACAACAACAAAACCAAAGAATTATTTTCTCATTCTAGTTAAGTTGGATCATTATTTTGTGTAGTTTTGCAGGACTGATATTTTCTTCTCTCTTTTTATGTATCTTTCTCTGTCAATTTGAGTCTTGAATTGTGTTGTAGTTATTTATTTATTCATCCCTTCATTTATTCATTTACTTATATACACATTTATTTATTTGTCTGGCTTGCCACTGTGAGTTCTGTACCCCTAGAGTCTATTATAGGGCCTGACACATAGATCAGCAGGTGTGGGAGCTGAAAGTGAAGAGAATTGAAAATAGTAGAGTGAAGGAGAAGAAGCTATCTGGTTGTAAGCTCCAAGCAGTGAAGGCTATAGTTCATTCAACTAAACTTCCTCATTTTCAAGTTACTGTCCTGGAGTAGCTGTTCTCAGATGGGGAGAATATACAAAGCAAACTGAATCAAAAGGCATAGGAGTGAACTGTAGCAGAAGTTGTACAGGAGATCACCCATCTTTAGGACTGGGGCACTCCTTTCACCAGCTGCCCAGACTGCTGCCTGTTAACCCCTCTCAGCCTGATCCTTTCCCCAGAATTTTCCTCAACTGAAGGAAGCTGCTTTACACAGGCTCCATGCCTTCTCTGGAAACAACCCACATCTAAGCAGGTCCACAGTCCCAAGCCACTCACTTCAATTAGGGACTTCTCTGAGAGGATACTCCAGCTCAGGTGATACAAGTGGGACTGATTGAGGGCTCTGCTGTGACTTCATGGTTGGTGTACTTTCCTCCCTGCCCATCCTAACTTCCTCTTCCTCTACTAACCCACCTGCATACAAGTGTTCAACTAAGAGTCTGTTTCTTGTGGTATTCGACCTACAAAGGGAAATGGAGGTTGTTACTGACTGGCACATATATGAGGACAGAGAAGACATTAGACAGTAATGTTTTTCATCCTTGATAGGGTCTGTGAACTTCACTGAAATGATGTATAACGAAACCAACTTTACTGTAGGCTAATTCATCTATAAAAGAGTTAAGTTGATGACACTTACTTGTGTGCAGTTGGCTTGTGCAGAGAATAATCTAACGAAATGACATTGAACAAAATGACATTATTTGAACACCTGCTTTAGATATTCTTATCATTGATCAAAATAGGGAAGAACTATTCATGAGAGCACTTTTAATGATGAACTTACGCCTTTTACAGTAAGGTCCAACCTTCTTATTTTGCAGAAGAGAAAACTGAAGCTGAGAAATGAAAAAAAAATTTTTTAACTTTACCATGTAAATTAAAGAAATATTAGAACAAAGAACCAATTTTTTTGACATTTGAAAAGTTCTCTCCATACTGTTTTCCTTGAGTAAAAGGCCGCAAATCCAACTTCATGTCAGAATCATAGACCTTAGTTCTTTCAGTCTGGTTGTTCTTTTGTTTTAGTAAAGATTTCCATACCTACCCCAAACATACTGAATCAAAATCAATTATGGAAGTTTCCAGAAGAATCTATATTTTTCAAAGTTGTACAAATAATTCTGATGACCAGGTAAGTTTGGAAAATGTGATCTAGAGAGTCCATATCTAGGCAGTTGTGTTGGTTCTCTCAGGCTTCCTTAACAAAGTATTGTACTATAAACTGAGTGGCTTCAAAAAATGTATTTATTGTCTCACTGTTCTGGTAGCTAGGAATGTGAGATCAAGGTGTTTGCAGGATTGGGTCCTCTCAAAGGCTGTGAAAAGCAAGCTGTTCTGTGCCTTCTTCCCTCTAGCTTCTGGGTGTTTGCGGATATCTCTCTACGTCAGTGTTTGCATTCCAACTTTGTGTTTTTATAAGGACTTCAGTCATATTTGGGGCCCACCGTACTCCACTATGACCTCATTAACAAATTACATCTGCAGCAACCATATTTCCAACCAGGTCCATCCTGAGGGTCATATGAATTTTGGGGAGAAACAATTTAACCTATTATAGGAGTCTACTATTTACAACTATCCCCGTATTACTTGATCCAAAAATAAGGAAGAAAGAAAAAAAGCTAAATCAGTAAGCTAAGAATGTGAAAATTGGTGGAGAAGAGTATTTCCTCTGTTGTAGCTGGTCTCTGATTTCAAGTTGTAGATACATCAGTACAAGGTTGTGGGTGGGAGGATTATGCTCCATCTCAGACTGAGATGGATTTAATTCCACTTTTTTACATCTTAGTGGAGATAGTTTGCTCCTCTTTTTCATCCATTGCTACTACCATCAATGAAGACCTCACCACAATTCTGTTATATTAAAACTTTTGCCACTCCTAGTGGCAAATATTTGGTTATTTTGATTATTTATATCAGTTTTATTCCTTTAACATTTTGTGATTTCTAATTTTTATGATAATTTTATTATTATTTCTCTTTCAGTGTTCTACAACTAATATAGCCTAACATTTACTGATTATCCAGTGTTTAAAATAGAGTTGTATGAATTAGGACAAGAATATAATATAATATCTTAATCTAGTTTCAGTGATTTTACTAACTAAAACAAAAGGTTAGAACCAATAAATATTTGTGTAGTTACAGAATTGATATAAGTGATTTTTAAGGTCAAACACACTTTAAGTAGCTCTTGGATTTTTTTTCTCCTAGTTTTCCACACTGTTTTTCTGAATGCCACATAAGATAAGATAAATTTTCACTGCCTCCTGGACATGGTCTAATAAAAAGGGATGCTATCATTTTAGGAAGATAATCAATACACTCACATTTTTCAAGAGTGATGTTTCATAGAGATTTAAGACCTAAATAAATAAGCAAATCCTAGCATGCAGGAGCATCTCTGTAACTTAATGATATTTTCCCAAAGAATCCCCAAATAATTTATTTTAATTAGTGGCTTGTAAGCTAAACACTATTGAAGACCTTTCCAAGACTTCTATGGAAGGAAATTGTTAGCTTGTTTTCTCAATCCTTGGAGGCAAGTAGCCAAATTGTGTTTTTAAAAAGGTTAAACTAAAGGAGAATTTAAGAAGCAATTTTTATTTGTGCTATTTATAGACAGCTCTGTGCAGGAATCTTGTGCTGGTAGAAACCAGACTGACAAAGATCACTGTAGACTTTTTAAGAAATACATCTTTAACATTTTATTTCAGCACTGCAATAAGTCTTTCCCATCCTGTCAATGAAAGGAAAAACAACCCCTTTTGGGACTTGCCTGACTGGTCCTCAACTTGAGTAGTTCAGTTCATTTACAGACTGTCAGTGCAGAGCTCAGTTTGTTATCAAATTCTACAGAATTAGTGCGTATAGTGGTGAGGAGACAGGTAACAAACCTGACTAATTTTTCTCAGAGCCAGCAGCCATTCATCTCCCGGGACCTCTTTTTAAGTGGAATTGGGAGGGTAGAGGGAATAATAACGTTAGGAAGCTAATACTATAGCTGTTAAGCTTCTGATTTTTATCACCATCCCCACCTCTTCTTAACACACCCCTATTGCCCCCACATAAAAACTCACAGTACAAGGTGTTAAGGGGGAAAAGGTAATTAAAAACTAAAGGCTATTTTCTCTTTCATTCTCTGTTTGGGGATACCACTTGTTTTGTGTGTATCAGAGCATTCGAAGTGGACTTACTCATAAGTAGACTTTAGGGGATAGTGACAGCTTTTGTCATTGCACTGAATGCTCTCTGGGCTCCTCCTTCAAATTTACAGACTTCTTCAGGGGTGTGAATCCCCTGGGGTGTGAGAAGAACTGACATTTCCTGTTTACAGACTCTGTTGGCGTTTACATGTTTTCATCAATGCCTTAAGAAATTCTTCCAAAAGTCTTCTTTATCCATTTGGTAAATTTTTGCCATAGTTATTTGGTGTTGATGCAGTCAGTCTATGCAGAGATCTGAAGTAGAGATGAACTGTTTATTCCTAGTAAATACAGATATGGGAAACAAGTTAAGAGTATTCAGGAAAAATTTCCAAAATTGAAGGACTGTATGAGCCTTTAAGCCCTAATCTTTTAGCCAATAATATTATGCAGATGGAAGCTGACAGACCAATTCTTCTTGCAGGAAATCACATGGCATCCTGTAAATTTACTCCAGTAATTGTTGGATCATACTTCCCAAACCAAGGATCATTTGATCCAGAGAAACCTTGTTTTTTCACTATGTACATCTCCTCAGAGCTCTAAGAACAGAGAATCGCAGTCTCCACTTCTAAGATCACAACTTTTCTGGTTGGGGTACATTTTACTTGGTATCTTAATCATTATCAGTGAAGGCTTTCTGGGTCTGACTAGGACCCCCCTGTGACCTAGAGAAGTGTACATTGATGCAGAAAAATAAAGAAGAGAACAGGAAATGGAATTTTTGAATGAAGCTGTCAGGGCTATTGGTGAAATGGAAATTGAGGTCATCCTGAAAGACACTGAACATAGAAAGTGGATTACAGAAGAAGAGAGGAGGGAAATCAATAAACAAGAAGGAACATGCAGAAGGAGCCATGTCATCTTTCAGAACCTTTCCAAACTAGGAAGATAGAAATATTTCATTCCTTTGACAAATTTCAGATGAGTAAACTAATTAAAATCAATCAATTATCAGTCATCATCAAATGACTGAGCTACAGTAAGAAAAATTAATGTTATATTTAAAAATAATACAAAATATTCTATGTAGCATAACTAACATTTTTATTATGCACTTTATAAAAGCAAATTTATCTTTATTGATTTCACTGATTATCTTTCCGTTTATTCCATGGGTTCTAATGTACTCTTACTTCATGCCCAGTAAGTTTTGAGTATTGTATTGTTATTTCTTATTGATGCGTTGAGCTGAGGTCCATTGTTGAGAAACAAAAACAGAGCTTGTATCTTGGACAAGATCTCAGATCCAGTTATTAAATATACTTTCTTCCAAATTAAGAAAATCCAGAGAAAGATGGGTGTGTGGCGCTCTCTTTCTCTCTCTCTCAGTATTGTTTTTTCTATTTATTTTCCAAGCTTTATTGCAACATCATTCATATATAACATTATATGAGTTTAAGGTGCACAATGTGTTGATTTGATAGACGTGCTGCAAAATCATTACAAACTCCATCATGTCATATAATTATTTATTTTCTATTGTGAAGTCATTTAAGATCTACTCTCTTAGAAACAACCAAGTATTTAGGAAAGTATTAGTAACTATAATCACCCTCATGCATATTAGACAGCATTATTCATGTTAATTATTTGTGAATAATTTTTCATCCAGATTTATGTTAAAATTGGGAGTTTGTACCCTCTCACCAACATCTCCCATTTTCACTCCAGGTCCTTGTAACAACAATTATACTTTCTGTTTCTATGAGTTTGATATTTTTAGGTTCCAGATATAAGTGCTATCGTCACACAATATTTGTTTTTCTCTGTCTGACCTATTTCACTTAGCATAATGCCCTCCAGGTCCATCTATGTGGTCCAAAATGACAGAATTTCCTTCTTACTAACGGCTGAGTAATATTCCATTGCATCTACATGGCACATCTTCTTTATCCCTTCATCTGTTGATAGACACTTAGGTAGTTCATACACCATAACTGTTGCAAATAATGCTGCAAAGAACATGGGAGTGTAGATGCAAATCCAGAAGTAAGGCTTCCAGATCATATCATAGTATTATTTTTAATTTTTGGAAGAACATTTATACTGTTTTCCATAGTGGCAGCACCAGTTTACATTTCCACCAATAGTGCACAAGGGTTCTCTTTTCTCTACATCCTCACAGACAGTTATTTCTTGTCTTTTTGATAATAGCCATCTAAAAAGTCTGAGATAATATCTCATTGTAGCTTTGATTTGCAGTTCCCCTATAATTAGTGATCTTTAGCCCCTTGTTGGCCATTTATATGTCATCTTTGGAAAATGTCTATATGTTTCTCTGCCCAGTTCTAAATCAGATTTTTTTTTTTGGAATTGAGTTGTATAAGTTCTTTCTATATTTTGGATATTAACCTTAACAAAGAGGTAATTTGAAAACATTTTCTCTCATTTCATAGACTCCCTTTTGTTTTGTTAATTGTTTCTGTGGCTGTGTAAAATCTTATATGTTTTATTTAGTCATACTTTCTAACTTTTGCTTTTGTTGCTTGTGTTTTTGGTATCATATTCAAAAATTGTTGCCAAGACCATATCAAGGAACATTTTCTTATACTTTCTAAGAGTTTTGTAGATTCAGATCTTATAATTAAGTCTTTCCTCCATTTCACATTAATTTTTGCTAGTGGTGTAAGATTAAATTAAACACAAAAGCAAGAATTAATAAATACTGAAAAATAGTAGTATGGATGGACATGCCTTGCCAATTATAAAAATTATTTATTATAATTCAAAAATTGAAATAATATCATATTTAAACAGTAGTACATTAACAAGTAGTACAAAAATGGAGAATTCACAGATAGGCATAAATTTTATAACAGATAATATTAAAAATTACTAAGTAATTATAAATAATTCAATAAATTGTTTCAGAAGCTGTTTTTCCTATAAAGAAAAAATATTAGGACATTTTATTTATATGTATCTATAAAAGTAATGTTTTAATAGATTAAAAACAAGAACAGTGGTAGAATAAACTGTAAACTAATATTTTATGATATTCATAAGCAAGTCACACAATCCAGATATCATAAAGGGAAAGATTATATAACATTTAAAACCTCATATACAATACAGCATTAAAAACAAAAAACTGAACAGCATAATGTAAAAAATATTGCAATTGAGAAAAGATTAATGTCCAAGTTAAAGTCTTCAATATGAATATAATCAACAAACCATGATATAAAATTCTTACAAAGATTATAAGGTAGAAAACAATATCATATAGTGAGTAAATATATTAAAAGATAATTATTATCAGTAATCATCAGTGGAAGAAGATATTTTCAGCATGAGATAGTCAATAACAAAGAAATGTTATGCAGGAATATGGATGTGTATTCTTAATTGTTGGTAAGAGAAAAAGTTGTTG
Organism: Tonatia bakeri; assembly: GCA_004024845.1. Classification (NCBI taxonomy): domain Eukaryota; kingdom Metazoa; phylum Chordata; class Mammalia; order Chiroptera; family Phyllostomidae; genus Tonatia; species Tonatia bakeri. The sequence goes on along the minus strand of PVIA01003281.1, from coordinate 156,236 downwards.
AATTATTTTGATAGAGAATTGGCAGTATCTGTAATTTTGGAAAGTGCATTACCTATCACACATCAACCCTATTTTGAAATATTCACTGAAACATTTAAAAAATCCAAAAAAGTTTTAACAACTTAAATGTTTATCAGCAATAAAGAGGTTACATACTTCATAGAGCATCCACACCAAAGTCGTTAGAGAGAATGAAGGAAACCCACCTACACTAGTGTACCAATATGGATAGAGCTTCAGGATATATTAAGTGATTAGAAGGAAAACTAGAAAGCCGTTTGATGTGCCTATGTTATATATGAGGTCTGTCTGGAAAAAGTCCAGTTACTATTAATATAATGAGAACAGTTTGTGCCCAATATCAATGTAACCTGGCACCAAAGGAGAGTGGAGTGGGATACACATGTGTGAACAATGATGACCTCACTGTACTAGTCAGTGGGATGGTAGACACCATTGAGTGAGCATGTGTACTGTGTGACCATCACATTCAAAATGACTGAGCAAATACAGCAATGAATCTGCACCAAATTTTTCATTAAGCTTGAACATTCCTCCATGCAAACTATTCGGATGATTCAGAAGCTTGCGGTTTGGGGCAACTGGTGACTGGCAGCTTCATCGTGACAATGCATCTTCTAGTGTATCACTTCTCACTCAGAGTTTTTGGCAACACATCATATCACCTAGGTTACTCAGCACCCCTACAGACCAGACTGAAACTTCTCATTTTTCCTACAACAAAAGTCACCTTTGAAAGGGAAGACATTTCAGACTGTCATTGAGATTCAAGAAAACATGACAGGGAAGCTGATAGCAACCAGAACTGTGTGAAGTCCCAAGGTGCCTACTTTGAAGGGAACTGAGGCATCATTGTTCTATGTACAATGTTTCTTTTATCTTGTGTCATCAATAAATGTCTCACTATGGCATATTACATGTCTGGATACTTTCTGGACAGACCATGTGTATACACATGTAAATTCATGGTCAGAGAAATAGGAAGATAAATACTAAATGACTGACAGTGTTTAACTGTCAAGAGGAATGACAGTATAAAGGAAGAATTGTGTAGTATTTGTATAATTTTTTTATACTTTGGTATCTGGAAATATTCATTGTATTTGGCAAAGCAATCATTTGATTTTAGTTGGGGACATAGAAGCTCAATTGTTGATCAAAGAATGAATAAGAAACAAGTAATTGGAGTAAATGAATGAAAATATTTAATCTGGAAAGGTAGTGATGACAAAAACAGGACAGTAACTAACAGGATTTTATGTATTTTAAGTGAAAGAATTACTTTTCATATGTTTGTTTAGATTGTGTTTTAAAGCTGAACATGTGAGTATTCAATAAATGTTTATTATTGTTACATGTTCTAATTCAAACAAATTTTCTTTGCAGTTATCAAATACAGTGAGAATAAACGATTAAAAAGTGAACATCATATTTTTGTCTATTACATCCAGCTCTCCAGAACAATAGAAACATCCACAAAATAGCCCTGTTTAATGCCTGACTTGCAATGTGCCATATTTGTGTCAGACATTATCAATCTTTGCTTTTAACTTCACTGTAGGATTAAACGTCTCTATCTTAGCTTCTTTCTTTTTAAATTAAGCATTTTAACAGCAGTGGTTTCTCCATAAAGATTGAGAAAGATTGCACAGAATGCAAGATATTACTCTATTGAATGAACATGCCCCTGAGTCTTTCAGATGCTTAGGCTGAATATTGTACTGTATTTATAAAATTTTCCCTCAATCCTAGATTATTCTCTTCTCTGACCATCCATGTTTCTTGCTATTTGATGTGAGCTTTGAGAAGGAAAGAGATCATTTATAGAGTAATTAGATTGCTTTAAATCAAACTTATCTGGAAGAACCACAGTTTAGTTCAGGTCAAAGTATATTTTTTCTTTGTTTTCTTTTTTGTTTCTGTTTGTTCTTGTTGCTTGCAGATACATACATTTGAAGAATACCTACCAAGACATAAGCTGATATTTGCAAATTAATGAATTAAAAAATTAGGATCCAAATGCCAAAAGTAAAGGAATGTGAATAAGCAAAGTGTTTATATTTTGAGTTGTGGATTTAATATAACTCGTTTGGGTATTTGTTTTCCAATCTATTATGCATTATGTATAACTTGGATAGTTGTTAGTGACATGCATTGTTCAGTGGCAATAACTAGATAATTAATGCAATAGACTGAGGATAATTAGTTGCAAGTAATCTATGTTTTGGGTTTTCTTTTTGCCACATGAAGCTGCTCAGATATTAACCACAGATTTATAAATGATGCACTATGCAGAATAGTATGGCTGCATTTTCCTGTTATTCCTTGTGGCATATTTCACTAATTTGCATAGGTGTAGCTTTTACTGTTTTCAGTCTGGGGAAGTCATTGCTCCACAATCAGAAGTAAAGATGCAATTGCTGTTTTTTTCTTCCCTGTAGAGTAACCCTCTGGCTTCCAGGCAGTTCTTTTAAAAATCGTTTCTGCCTACCTTGTGCCAATTTTATCACAGATACAATTCCCTTCCTGATTGTCCAGAACTGAAATCAGCCTTCGGTGTTCAAGAGCAGTTCATCTGAGCACAGATTTCTTTTATATAAGTCACTGTAGTATATGTCATCTTGAGTTGTTGATGTTTATATAAAGTTTTATCATCAAAGTATAACTGACAAACAATATTAAATGAGTTTCAGGTATACAACATAATGATTCAACATTTCTGTACACTGCAAAGTGATCACCATAATAAGTCTAGCCATCCTCTTTCACCTAAGTTACAATTTTTTTTCTTGAGATGGCAATATTTAAGATTTGCTTTCTTAGTAACTTTCAAATTTGCAATATAGTATTGTTGACTAGTTATAATGCTGTATATTACATCCCCATGACGATATCTTATGTATGATAGTTTGCACCTTTTAATCCCCTCTATCCATTAAACCCTCTGCCCCAATATACTTCCCCTTTGGCTACCACCAGTCTGTTTTCTCTGCATTTGGCTTCATAATGTCTTGTTTTTTCATTTACTTTTATTTTAGGTTCCACATATAAGTGAAATAATATGATATTTTTATTTCTCTTCTGATTTATTTCCTTAGCATAATACCCTCTTGGTCCATCCATGCTGTCACAAATGGTGAGTTCTTCTTTTTTTATGAATGAGTAGTATCTCCTTGTATTTGAATACCACATAGTCTTTTCCCATTCATTCATTAATGGACATTCAGGTTGTTTTTATATTTTAGCTATTGAAAGTAATGCTGTAATAAATATAGGGGTGCAAATATCCTGTCAAGTTAGTGTATTGTATTTCTTCAAATAAATACTCATAAGTGGAATTGCTGGATAATGTGGTAGTTCTATTTTTAACTTTTAAAATAAATATTCACACTATTTTCTATAGTGGTGTCACCAATTTACATTCCCACTAACAGTGTACGAGGGTTTCCTTTTCTTCATGTGCTCACCAACACTTGTTATTTCTTGTCCTTTTCATAATACTCATTTAAAGAGTGTTTGGAATGTGGGTAAAATGGGTGAAAGGAATAAATAGGTACAAGCTTCCATGTTTGAGGCGATATCTCATTTTGGTTTTGATGTGCATTTCTCTGATAATTAGTGTTGTTGAGTATCTTTTCAGGTACCTGTTTCATGTACATGCCGTCTGTATGTGTTTTTTGGAAAAATTTCTACTCAGATACACTGCCAATTTTTAAATCAGATTGGTCTTTTTTGTTGTTGTTTTTAAGCTGTATGAGTTCTTTATACATTTTGGATATTAAAACCTGATCGGACATATAATTTGCAAATATCTTCTCTAGTTCTGTGGGTTTCATTTTTATTGTGTTAATGGCACCCTCACTATGTAAAAGCTTTTTAGTTTAATGTTATTTTTTATTTTGTTGTCATTTCCTTTGAAGTCAGATCCCCCCAAAAGTACATCATCAAGAGCAATGTCAAGAAGCTTACCACCTATGTTTTCTTCTAGGAGTTTTGTATTTTCTCATCCTATATTTAAGTGATTAATCTATTTGAAGCTAATTCTTGTGTAGATGTATAATAGTGGTGCATGAAATCAGAGAGCATGTTGCCTTGAGTTTTGTTCTTCCTCAAGAGCACTTTGGCTATATAAGACTGTGATACTACACAAATTTTCGGTTTGTTCTATTACTCTGAAAATTACCATTGGCTTTCTTATAGAGATTTCATTGAATCTGTAGGTTACTTTGGTTAATATAGATATTTCTACCTAAAATAAATCCAGAGCATAAAATACCATTTTATTTATTTGTGTCTTCTTCAGTTTTTTAAATTGATATCTCACTTTATATGCACAAGTCTTTTATCTCCTGTTTAAATTTGTTTCTAGGTACTTTACTCTTTCTGATGAGATTGTAAATAGGATTTTAAAACATTGATTTTGAGAGTTTGTTGTTGGTGTGCAAAATCACAACAGATTTTTGTATATTGATATCATACACTGGAACTTTGCTGATTTTGCTTATTAATTCTCACAGTTTTTGGCTGAAGACTTTTGGGTCTTCTATATATATAATACCAAGTTGTTTATAAATAGTGACTGTTTTACTTCTTCCTTTCTAATTCTATGCCTTTTATTCACTTTAGCTGCCTAATTGCTCTGGCTAAGACTTTATTCAATATATTAATATATTGAATAAAAGTGGCAAGTGTAGGTATCTTTGCCTTATTTCTGATATCATATTAAAAGCTTTGAACATTTCACCATTGAGTATGATGTTAGTTGTAGGTGTGGGATTGTCATTTATGGCCTTTATATGTTAAGGTGTGTTTCATCTGTACTCACTTCATTGAGAGTTTTCATCATAAATGTATAATAAATTTTTCAATGTTTTTTATGCCTGTATTAAGATGATTATATAATTTTTATATTCTTTATTTTGTTAATGTGATGTATACTTTGATTAATATAAGAATTTTGAACCATCCTTAATCTCTAGAATAAATCTCACTTAAGCATGGAGTATTAGTTTTTTATTACATTATTGATTTGGTTTGCTAATATTTTGTTGAAAATGTGTGTGTTTATGTTATTCAGGGATACCATCCTCTGTGTGTCTGTGTGTGAGAGTGTGGTATCTTTCTGGTTTTCATATCAGGGTAGTGTTTGCCATGTAAAATGAATTTGAGAGTATTTCTTCCTCCTTAATTATTGAGAAGAATTTGAGCAGGATAGATGTTAAATCTTTGAATATTTGGTAGATAACACCAGTGAAGCCATCTGGTCCTAGACTTTTGTTTGCTAGGAGTTTTTTGATTACTGATTCAATCTACTTATTAGTAATTGGTCTAGTCTAATTTTCTATTTCATAATGATTAAATCTTGAAAGATTTCATGCTTCTAGGGATTTTTCCATTTCTTCTAGCTAGTACAATTTATTGGCATAAAATTGTTCATAGTAGTCCTTATGATCTTTGTTATTTCTTTGGTATCATTTATAGTTTTTCCTCATTCACTTCTGATTTTATTTATTTATGCCCTTTTTTTAGTAAGTTTGCCAATTTTATCTTTAAAAACAATTCTTAGCTATATTGACATTTTCAACTGTCTTTCTAATCTGTATTTCATTTATTTCTGTCCTAATCTTTCTTATTGCTTTCTTCTACTCCTATTGAGCCTTGTTTGTTATTGTTTGTCTAGTTCCTTTAGGTATAGACTGTTTATATGAGATTTTTCTAATTTCATGAGGTAGGCCTGCATCACTATAAAGTTCCTTCTTAAAAATGTTTTTGCCGCATCCCACAGAATTTGGTATGTTGTATTTCCATTTTAATTTGTCTTGAGGTATGTTTGCATTTTATCATTGATGTATCTGTCAATATATTGTTTAAGTAACATGTTATTTAATCTCCATATATTTGTGATTTTAAAAAATTTCTTCTTGTAATTAATTTCCAGCTTCATTCTGTTGTAGTCAGAAAAGTTTATGACTTCAATAATAGAATTACTGAATCTTGTTTGATGCTCTAGCAAATAATCTATCCTGGAGAATATTCCATGTGCACTTGATAAAAATGTATTTTCTGTTGCATTTTGAAGGAGTGTTTTATATACGTCTGTCAGTTCTATTTGACCTGATGTATTATTTTCAGCTGATATTTCATTATTGATTTTCTATCTGGATGATCTATCCAAAGATTTCAGTGGAGTATTAAAATCCTCCACTATTCTGAAATTGCTATAATTTCTCTATTTATATGTTAATATTGGCTGTATATACTTATGTGCCCCTATTTTAGGTGTATAGGTATTTAAAAATGTTATGTGTTCTTGTTAGATTGACCCTTTTATCATTGTGCAATGCCTACCTTTGTCTTTTATTGCATTCTTTGTTTTAAAGTCCATTTTATCTGATATAACCAAAGCTACTTCAGCTTTCTTTGGGTTTCTGTTTACTTGAGATACAGTTTTCCATCATTTTATTTTCACTCTGTGTGTGTCCTTACATCTGAGGTACATCCCTTGTAGGCAGCATATAAATGGGTCTCTTTTAAATGTAGTTAGCCACTGTATGTCATTTGATTGGAAAATTTAGTCCATTTATATTTTAAGTGATTATCAATATGCACATACTTATTGCCATTTAAATTTTTTTCTGGCTGTTTTGTAGTTTCTCTCTGTTTCTTTCTTCTTATTTTGCTTTTGTCCCTTGTGGTTTGATGACTTTCTACAATATTATACTGAGATACCTTACTCATTATCTTTTGTGTGTCTATCACAGGTTTTTATTTTGTGGTTGCCATATGACTCACATGATAGCCTAAGTATGTGTGTGTGTATGTTACACACACACATATACATATATATTCTATTTTAATTTGATTGCACATCACATTTGAAAGCATTCTAGAACTACAGTTTTAGTATTCTTCACATTTTAAATTTTTGACGTAACATTTTACAGCTTTTTTATTTTTAATTTTATGTTTTCTTGTTACTAGTTAGTGCCCCTTTCAACTTAAAGAAATCCCTTAGCAATTCTCCTAAGACTGTTTTGATGTTGATGAACTCTTTTAGTTTTTGCTTGCCTAGAAAACACTTAATTTCTTCTCAGTTCTAAATGATAACCTTGATGGCTGGAAGTTTTTTTCTTTTAGCACTTTGAATATATCGTGTTACTCCTTTCTGGCTGGCAAAGTTTATGCTGAAAAATCTGGTGATGATCTTAGGGGGGTTCATTTATACTTAATAAGTTGTTTCACTCGTGTTGCTTTTAAGACTAAATCTTTATCTTTGACATTTGAGTTGATCTTATTTGTAACTTTCAGGGTTTCCTGGGTCAGGGTATCTGTTTCCTTTTCCAGATTAGGGGAGTTTTCAGTCATTATTTCTTTGAATAAGTTTTCTGCTGTTTTTTTCTCTCTCACTTCCCTATTTGAGGCATATAAAATGATAATGCTATTCCACTTGATGTTGTCCCATAGGCCTCTTAAGCTATCTTCACTTTTAAAATTTCTTATTTTTTTGGCTTCTGTGTATGAGTTCCACCACCTATTTATCTGGGTTACTGATTCATTTTACAGCTTCATCTAGTCTGTTGCTAAACCCCTCTAGTTTACTTCATATATTATTCAGCCTATGATTCCTGCTTGGTGCTTTCTTATCTTTTATACCTCTTAGTTGAAGTTCTCTTTGTGTTCATCCATTCTTCTCCTCAGTTTGGTGAGCCTCTCTATGACTGTCGTTTTGAACTTTTTATCAGGTAAGTTAATTATCTGCATTTCATTAAGTTTTATTCTAGTGTTTTATTTTGTTAGTTTGTTTTGAATACAATCCTTTGTCTTCTAATTTTGCTTGATCCTTTGTGTTTTTTTCAAATAATATGAATTAGATGAAACAGCTACCTTTCCCAGTCTTGAAGGAATAGCTCTGTGTAGGAGGTGAACCTTACTGTTAACCTTGCCCTAGTTCTTGGTTGATTCTCAAACTGTATCTCCAATTGCTTCAGACTTGTGGGGCCTAAAAACATAATCTTTTCTGCCCACCAGAGCCTGGAGCTCAAAGGGCATTTCCTTTGTGTGCTGAGTGCACCAACTGCTTTTGATAAGGCCCTGAGATGGATACATGAAAGACTGAGCTGTGCACCTACTGTCTCCATTTGGCTCCTCACCTGCCATCTCTGGTTAGGCTGCTCTAAGGAACAGTGTGAGGGGCTGCTTGTGGGGCTGGCATGTGGTGGTGTGGCTACTGGAAACCTCCTTGGACAGAGCTGCTTGCCTGCTACTGCTAGCAGGTTAGAATGAGAGTGCAAAAATGGCAACCACCAGGATGGGTGCTAACACGATAGGAGAACACAAAAATGGCATACACTTGTACCTTTGTCCTTGAGGGAGTCTCAACAGCCTCCTCCTTCTCTGCAGATGTATTAAGGTTAGCAAATGAATCTTCACAATTGGTTTAGGTTCTTTACAAATGGCTATTTTGTGCTTGGTCCCAGGGCAGGTGAGTCTGTGGATGAGTCCTCTAAGAGCAGAATCTCAATTCCCTACAGCCCCATGGTTATCTTGGACTTAAGTCTCATTGTTTGTTAAAGGCACATTTAGGGGGCTCATTTCTTTGGTTCCAAGGGTTTGGGTACCTGACTAGGTGCACAAACCATTTCTTCTTTAGAAAAAAAAGCTCCTTAGTTGTTGATATTTGTTTGTTTGTTTGTTTGTTTGTTTGTTTGCAATCTCTCCAAAATGTAGGTTGCTGTGTCAAGGGTGAAATTTTGGGCAATGGTGTGTCTCTGATTCTGCTACCAACCTCAATGTGGCCATTTTATCCTTTGATGTGGGGTAGCTTATCGAACAGATCTCAGGTGGTTTTCCGAAGTAATCATTCCAAATGTAGTTGTGATGCGTTGTGTACATGGGAGGAGATAGGCGCAGGATCTTTTTACAGTGACATCTTGAACTGCTCCCTCCATAAAATTTTTACTTTGGGTTCCCATTAGAAAATATTTATTTATTTATCTATCTATTTATTTATTTATTTATTGTTGTTCAAGTACAGTTATCTGAGTTTCCCCCTCCACCATTTCCCCCTACCCCAGCCATGCCCACCTCCCTCCCCTGATTTCACCCCCCTTGGTTTGTGTCCTTTATAGTTGTTCCCAAAAACCCTTCTCCCCTTTTTCCCACTATTCCCTCCCACCTCCCCTCTGGTTACTGTCAGATTGTTCTTAATTTCAGTGTCTCTGGTTATAGTTTGCTTACTTATTTGTTTTGTTGATTAGGTTCCACTTAAAGGTGAGATCATATGGTATTTGTCTTTTAGAAATAGGCAATAAAAAGAATCTTTGTGCCATCCTATCTTACCTCTATCATCCCTGTCATGCTGACAGCTAAAATAAAAGCCGGAAAGAAAGGTAGTTCATTCACCCACTAACTTTAAATATCACATGGGGTTGTTGTATCAGATGCATTTGTGTTTAAGGTGACATTATTTGGTCATGTATAACAGAGAAAAGCATCTAAAACTGTTAGGCTTTCTACTAACAAAGAAAAACGATTATATGAAGGATGGATATATATATATATATATATATATATATATATATGATGTTGTACATCCTCTAAACATCATTACTTTCCTTAAACTCTTTTTCTTAGATTGTGTAGCATTTATGGCCACACACACATATGTATATATATATCATACCATTTGAAAATGGCACAATATGATAAATAAAAATATATATTTCTTAATATCATATTGTTTCTATGAACCTAGAGTTGAAAACTTTTCTCCCAATGCAACACTGAATCTAGAAATAAGTAAAAAATATAGTCAATTTCTTTCCTTTTTAACAAATTTATGTGATAAAGATAAATTAAAATATAAAAATGTAGTCTCTTACTTAGTTATTATAAATATAATGTCTTGGGTCACAGTAGTTTTCAGCCAATAAAATTTCATCAGAATTCTAACAAAAATGAACCATAAGTTTGAATATTTTCCATTAGTTTTGAATTTAAACAAACTATAAAGAGATTTTTAATGATTATTTAAGCATCCAGGTTACATTATCTGTGTGCCTTATGACTAACACAATTACTGTGGTTACAGGGACTTTTATCTTTTATTATAATTAACCAGATATTTCTAAGCTAGTAGTTTAACCTACCCCTATGGCTAAATGTCATTACCAGCAGAGAGACATGCCGATGCCATTAAGGAAAATAAATGATGTCAATGAAAATCTTGAGTTGTGCTCTAGATTCCTGCAGTGTTGTACATCCTGTAAACATCATTACTTTCCTTAAACTCTTTTTCTTAGATTGTGTAGCATTTATGGCCATGATGAGAACCTCTACCACTGCCATCCATCGATTTATTTACTCATGATGTTATATTTTAGTGTCTGCAAGCCATGTCCTAGCTGTGTGAAAGTGAAGGAAAATGATATTGCAAGAGGAAAGAATAAATAACAGTAGCATATAGCAGACAAAAGAGAGTCAGGCCATCATGCACAATTATGTATAGGAAATAAATAATCTTTTTACTCATTGCCTCTCTGAAAACTTCTGCCATGGCTTTGGATATTTTTCAAACAAGAGGACCAGATGCATAGATGTTTTGTTACTCACTCAGTCTAGGTTGTGCTTTAATGTTTCATATCTGTGTTCGTATTATTCATTCCAGAATGATTATTATATTTCAAGTTTTATTCTCCCTTTTCTTTATTACTGATTAATGTCTCAAATAATTTTTAAAGCCCTATTTTGTGCCAGTTTTATGTTAAAGATAGAATCCAGAATTATAGCTAGCCATGCATTTAAGGAATTTACAATTTACTAGAGGAGGTTAATACAAATTAAATATTTACAAAATTTATGCAATTATAAACTATTACAAGTACTATGAAAGAAAGTCATAATCTAAAAAAATATATTTATCGATAACCTGTTCCAGTTGCAGGAAGTCACTTTCAAGTTGGGATATTTAAAATGTACAATGATTGATTAAGAAATGGGGAGGAGAGAAGAACAGCATGGGTCACAGTGACATCTTATGTTAAGGGTCTTGGTTGAGAGACAGTATGTTCCATTCAGGGATTGAAAAAAAAACAACAACAGTGGAGGTGTGACCTGGATAGGAAAGACAAGGACAGGAGATGGGGCAGGAGTTAGAGCTGGGAAGCCCTTATAAGCCAGTGTAAGAATTTGGACTTTTTCTAGGAGATGTGAAGGAGTTATTCAGTACGAACATATTTGTTTTTCCTTAACTTTATCCTCTACTTACCTAAGTGGCAAGTTTATCACTACCTCAATTTGATTCATGATCAGCACCTAGGTTGAGTAAAACAATTTTGACTTTCTTTTGATTTTTTAGTAACTTTCTAGTCAATCTGCTCATGGGTATACTAATGGTGTTTTTATGCCTTTCCAGCATTTTTGTTTTATTCATTTTTGCTACCACTTTTATTTTTTTTAATTTTTGATTTAAATTTAATTTCATCACAAATATCATAGATTAATTTCTTCACATAATACTTATGTTTCACAGGATTTCCTTGTGATTTTATAATCAGAATATATTGCTTTTAAAATCAATATTCTCTTTTTAAACACACACTTAAATCCTCATACTATTCCAGAAATCTAAACCATAAAATAAAACATTTTTTTTTCTCATAAACTTGATAAAGTCTAGGTTTCCTAAAATCCTGGGTATCTGCTCTATGAAAATAATATAATAATTCATCTGAAATTTCTCTTTTTACATGGAAGGGAGACAGATAAGTGCTTGGTTCGAGCAACTGTCTTTAAAGTAAGCTCATTTGCTTCTTTTAAACATGGAAAAACAACATGGAAGTCTGTTCCTCATTTTCAAAAAAGATTTAACTTAATGAATTAGAAATTTGTTCAGTTAAGGATTTCTGTCTCTGAATTTATTTATACTTTTGTTCTTGCCTATTTGTTAGCAACATAAATCTATGCAAAAAAAATCAGATGTGGGTATTCTTCATGAGAACCATGTTTTTTTAGTTATTTCTTTTTGTAACATCTGGGTCTGTTTTTTGTATCAGAGTAAGACTGGTCTTACAGAGTAAATTTTAGAAATGGGTACTTCCTCTCGGTTTTTTAAAGTGTTTATATGGATTTGCTATTATTCCTGCTTTAAATGTCTGGTAGAGTTTAACTTTGTAACCATTGTACCTGGAGTTTTCTTTGCTGGAAGGTAGTTAGCTTTGAATTTAAAGGAGAGTAGGATATAACACCTCAAAATATGCCTTTTTGGTATAGGAATTATTTTAAGCAGATTGTTTTTTAAAAGAGCAGATAGTTCTTATATACACAAATGATGCATTATACAATTGTATATCTGAAACCTACACAATTTTATTAACCAATGTCTCTCCAATAAATTTTATTTAAAAAATTAAAATCATTCTCTAAAAGAGCAGGTATTGGAAAAGCTCTGAAAACAAATTAGAAGCTACCTTTTTATAAGAGACATTTACATGTTTAAGGGAAACCTCTATTTTTGAGGGTGTCTCCCTAGCAACACTCTAGGGAGAACGATGAAATCTCTAGAAACTCTTATCAATGTGTTAGCATAGGTAGCTAGATATTAATAAAGGAAGGGAGAAAGGTAATCAGACATCAAGTCTAATCTACTATGGAGCTGAATCAGACAATAAACCTGCTTCACCAGGAAGCTACAGCTTCACACACTCCCCAAGGAATCACACCATTGAATGGCCAAGAGGATCAACACTCCTCCATACCCACTTGCCCAGTGTAGGGAGGAAGGATGGACCAGCTTTCAATCTCTCCAGGGTACAACTGGTCCATTTACCCAGGCTATGAGGGGAAGAAATAAACAGCAAGAGATACTCTTCTGCAGGGTGCATGCCCAGTCAAAGCCAAGATGGCACAAGGGAAGGTCCCTTTACTCTGTGACATGTGCAGTGGAAGCCAAGATGACAAGCATAATGTGCGGAGCATAGCCTGGAAAAAGGATCAGATTTGATAAGGGACAGAGAACCCTAGAAAATCTAGAAAAAGGATGGATTAGAGGGAGGAACCAGCAGAAGCCCCGGAAGGATTGCAAAATTAATTGCTCGGTTTGAAAAAGTGCCTGATCCTTCTCAAGCCTGAGATAACATAATCCAAGCTTAACAAACAGCGCGCTCTTCTTTCTCTCCTTCTCTCTCTCTCACCCAGTAACATATGCTCTCTCATTCTGTTTATGTGTTCTCTCTCCTTAGCAGCCATGTGAACCTAGCACTGTACCGCCAGCAACTACAGGGACTCCAAGTTCAGGGTTCAAGCACAAGCCTGAGTATAAGCAATACAAGGTGAACTGAAGCACAACCAGGAACTGACAAAGCTAACCAAATGGAGACAGAGGCTGAACTGGACTAAGCTTGGGCATAGAACACAATTTTTGGATACTAGCCTCTATTCTGGGCCCAGTGAAGATAATGTTGAACTTTTTCCACATAGGGACAATGGAGATGAGACACTGGGAACATGGGCACAGACATTAATTTCAACCCCAATGAATCTAACCTCTAAACCTCATCTTCTCATGTATGGGTCCTTGGACATGCATTTTTCATGACTCCGTGAAAGAACCCCATTTCCATCAGTAACAAATGGAGAATGCATTGACAAATCTGCATAACAACATAACCGTGCTTACTTTCCTTTTTCTGGTAATATCTCATGAGAAGTTCCCCACATCCAAAGTATTTTGTATTTATCTGAAAATGTTATTTAAGGTGATTGCTTGGCCCATTTCAGGGAGTTACTAACTTTTTCTGGGTCTCTCCCAGGATATGAAAGTATACCCCCTATTAAACTTCTGTTTGTTTTTGTTTGCTGTTAATGTCTTTTATTCCAGAAGAGTCTCAGCCAAGAAGCTAGAAAGGTAGAGGAAAAGTTATTTTTCTACCCCTAAAATTTATATTGTTTAACAGATGCAGGGCTATTCAGATTTTTTGTCTCTTCCTGAGTGAACTTTGGTAGTTTATGTCTTTTAAGCAGTTTATCCATATCATCTAAGTTGTTTCACCTTTGTTGCTCAAAGTTAGTCATGATATTCGCTTATCTTTTTTAATATTTGTAAACCTGTAGTGTTGTGATTTTAGTCATTATTAGTATTGTTACTATGTATTTTTGTATTTTCTATTTTTTCCTGATATGTTTAAGACATCAATTTTACTAATCTTAAAAAAACAGTTTTTGGCCCTGGCTGGCATAGCTCAGTAGATTGAGTGTGGGCTGCAAACCAAAGGGTCACAGGTTTGATTCCCAGTCAGGGTACATGCCTGGGTTGTGGGCTAGGTCCCCAGTGGGGGCTACGTGATAGTCAACCACACATTGATATTTCTCTCCCTCTCTTTCTCCTTCCCTTCCCCTTTCTCTAAAAATAAATAAATGAAATATTTTTAAAAAGCTTTTGGTTTCATTGTTTTTTTTTAATTGATTTTCTCTTTTATCATTTGTCTGTGCTCTTATGATTATTATTTTCTTTTCTTTATTCACTTTGGGCTTAGTTTACTCTTCTTTTTTCATTTCTTAATCAGTAACAGATCATTAAATTACATCTGCTTAACTTTTCTAATATAATCATTTTAGCACTATCAATTTTCTTCTAAATTTTACTTAAATGTGGATCCTGGAAAACTTCATTTGATATAAACCCTGAAAAGGAATTTATGTGCTCGAATGAACTCTCCATGGTCAACAGAAGACTCAAAATTTAAAAATAGGAAGAGCCTAGTGGCCATTTGTTGGCAGGGACTTTTTATATACTCTGTGTACCAGGAAGAACCTCAGACTGAACTCTGGGCTTCAGGCACTGTGCCCACTGGTTTATACCATCTGAGGTAAGCATTACAGGGAAGCCCTGGTTTTATTTTTTTACCAAGGGACTGAGACAGGCCTCATCCAATCACAACTTCACAATTTGGATATCTCATTTACATAAAATGGGTCTAATTGGGAACCTCAAACTCTGTCTCCTAGGCGGCAACAATTTTTGTTCAAATAAATTATTTTTATTTTTATTAAAATCTAAAATTAATTTTCATTTACAACTGCCATCCAAAAATTTTAATCTCTAGAACTTCATTTTGATGTAGTTTAAAATACTTATTAATTTCTTTTTTGATATTTTCTTTTACCTAGAAATTATTTAGAAATATGATATTTAGCCTCCAAATATTTTTCAGGTATATTTCTATTAATTTTCAATTTAATTCCATTGTAAGATAAACTGAATTGTAGGATTGTAATTGTTTTGAATTTATTATCATGTTATATGTCTCAGAATCTGTTTACTTTGTTAAATTATCTGAATGTACTTTGAAAAACTATGCACTGTGTTATTCTGGGGAGAGTATTCAAAATGCCATTTAGGTCAAGTTGGTCCATAGGGTTGTTCAAGCATTCTAAGTATTTACTTCTTTTTGGTCTTCTTGTTATTATTAAGTATTGAATAATACTATTAATTCATAATATTAAGTACTTAAAACACTAACTATACTTGTGAAGTTTTTAGTTCTTGCACTTCAATTTGTTTTTGCATCGTATATTCTGAGGTTTTGTTATAAGAAGCAGAGGTGTTCAGAACTGTCAGGTTCAGTTGATGAATGGCCTTTTGAATAATTATGAAATGGCCCACTTTTTTTTTTTTTTTTTTTGCTCTGAAATCTACTTTGACTGATACTATTTCTGTGACTCCAAATTTATTATACTTATATATTTCTTTATATTCTTTAAATGTTAACTCATTTGTGTTTTCATAATATGAGTAGGTTTCATATAGTAGCACATAGTTGAGTCTCAATTTTGTACCCATATGAAAATATCACTTTTAATCAAAAGGCTTTACAATATACAACATTTTTTTGATGTAAAGCAGTCATCTTGCTCTTTGTTGTCTTCTTGTCCTAAATGTTCTTTGTCCTTTTTCCCCTATGTTCCCTCCTACTTTTAAAATATTTTTCAGGATTTCATTGTTTTCTTTTTTGACTTCTAAAATAAACATTGTATTGCCTGTTTGTAATGGTTGTAGTGGTTACTTTTGGGGTTATGACATGCATTTTTAAGTTATCACAATTTTCCTTTAAGTAATATTTCACCACTCCACTTACAGAATATGAATCTACCAACAGCAATGACCACTGTTTTCCTCTGGGGCATTGTGGTATGGTTATTATTAAAATTAAAATGACTTCCATATGTTTTGCAAGCCAAACAGTATATTGGCATTTGTGTGTTTAAAATTATTTTAAAGAAATTTTTTTAAACAATAACTTTTAAAAAATACCCATACAATTGTACAGGAAATTGTAACCATTTCCTGTACAATTCATTCTCTGTGCAGATCCATAGTTCCATCTGTTTGTTACCTTCCTTTTATTCACAAGACACCCTTTAACCTTTCTTTTGATGCAGTTATGCTGGTGCTAACTTCTTTTAGCTTTTGTATGTATGAAAAATTCCCTATTTTTTCTATGTAGTTGACAGATATTTTTGTTGGGTATAGAACATTGAGTTGACAGGTTTTTGATGGTTTTCTTTTTCTTTTTGTTCTTTAAAGATGTGGCTTCACTGTATTCTGGCTTATGCTGTTTTTAAGGAGAAGTCTGTTGAGTTTTAAGTTTTTCCCTTTGGATTTATGTATTTTTCTCTCTGTCTGCTTTGGAATTTTTTTCTCTATCACTTGTGCTATGAAGTGAATGTTTTCTTTCTCCAAATTCCTATGAGAAGGATAAAAAATAGTATTATAGGACCAGAGAAGTGAGGTTGTAGGTAAGCTATGTTTAAGTAGGTAAGTAGATAAGCAGAAAAGAATCCGATGGAGAGGGTGCAAGGTACTAAAGATTCGGAGAACAGACATCTTGATGACAATACAGGGTTATCCAAAACATATAACACAGTATTTTAACAGTTAGGTAGTTTCAGAGTGTACAGTACAAATTAAGAAGTAGCATTATATTTACTGAAAATATTAGAAAGGGCAAAGCAATTCTATATAGTAGAAGAAAAAGTCATAAAGGTTTAGCATATATGGTTAAAAAATTGATCTTTTAAGAAAACTTCCCAAGTTCATAGTAATGTATAAATTGGTACTTTCAGTTGAACAAGACTGTAGAGGTAAGTTGGTTAACTGGATGCACAGAGTAAAAGTTGTTGATTTTGTGAATTATGAACAACAAGAAATGGTTTTAGGAGAGACTTTAAACAGAAAGCAATGACTAGCAACTTGATTATGTAATGAGATACTTGGTGAAGTTTTTTTTTAAATAAGAGTTGCAAAATAAACCCTAAAACTACAATAAAACTTATTTACAACTATGTAGATACAACCTCACTCCTCAAACTTTATACAATACCAACACGTAGAAACAGAAAAGACTCAAGGACTTTTAAATAGGAACAAAATACAAGCAAATGCTACTGTTCTAATTTGTCAGAAACCTAAGAAGAATAATGACATATATATTTCAAATTATTAAATAAATGCAATAAATTATAGGCTACAAAGGCTAAAAACTATAATTAATAAAAATCCAAAGTAAGCAACTCACATAGAAACTTATTGAAAAAAAAATGTGGTTTTTCAGGGACATTAAGGAAAGATACAAAACTGGTGAAAATAATTTTGATTGGTGACCATAAATATAAACTATGGTTATTCCTCATCTTTTATCTGTACAGATTTTTATGTAATCAGTATTAGTTTTTAAATAAAAGATATATTTAACAAAGTAAACCTATCTCACTAAGAGCAATGTATTTCAAATGAACACAGGTGTATGCTTTGCTTTATACATACTTGACATAATTAAGTGTTAAAATATCAATTGTTTTCTCTTAATACCTTTGTACATAAAAATTGCACAAAAATACAAAACTCAGAATAGTTTTATCCTAAAAGAGCTTATAATCTTTTTTAAAAAACAAGGAATCTACATTTTAAAGAAGTGTAACAATACATAAATATAAATGAGAAAATAAATTTAATGTTGAAAACAATCAGAAGGAAGTAGACAAGGCTTTTATTCAAATAACTAAAAAGTCTAACAGTCAGAAAACAAAATAAAGACCTTAGGAAGATAGGGAATGACTATCCAATGATCCAAGTTTATAGATATTGTCTAGTAAAGCAAGACATATATTTGCTTATATTGATGAAGATAATTTTTTTACTTTTATATTTTTTGCTGTGTTAGCATGAATATATCTCCTATTCTCATTGGCTGATTCATAGATGATTGATATAAGTCCAAAAAGAGAAGTTTAATATGGTCAGGATGAATGGTGATAACTTCAGAAAAGATATAATACTGCACATTCAACTTTATTTCTGATTATTTTCTATAAATTAAATAATCTTTTAAAATTCATTATAAATATTTTTGACCTAAAGAAATTATGTGATACAGTCTTCCAAAAATTGAAAATGTACTCTAAGTTGTAAATAACGTTAATATTTTTTTACTGAGTTTGGAAGAAAGGGAATACATCATCACTTATGAGTTATGTTGCTTTTATTTTTATTCCTACTTGTGATTGATCTGAAAGAAAATACAATAAAAAATGATAGTGAATTACACTTATCTTAACCCTATCTAAAAAATATGACTCTATGCTTCCAATTATTAGCAAACAATATGATGCTTTGCAGAAAGAATTTGGAAGATCGAGAACTGAACAACTCTAGCAAAAGTTTTATCTGATGAACTCTGGATAAATTATTTGAAATGGAAGCCTTCAATAAAAGATGCAAATTTTGAAGTATTTATGACTGTCTCAAACATGAGGAAAACCTGCACATAGAAAGACCAATGTTGGCAGTGCCTATGATAAGTCCATATTTGAGTAAATGGGCACACAAAGAACCAGAAATCTGTTCTACATAGTAGATGACTGCAGTTCAGGTAACTTGGAAGAAAAAAAAACCAAAACCTGAAAGCTTTTTTCACTTGAGCTGCCCATGTGTTTCTCCCTAAATTAAAAATGTCTGTAATGTACATTATCATATGTGACATAACATCTTTTAATATTTAAAATATGGAAAGAAAAATATCTGTGGTGTGAGAAAACTACTGGCTTCTTTGTAACTGGAGGTTGCTTTGAGTGATTGATAATCTTGTGCACTGCTGTTTTAAAGTGTTCTTTTATTTGTACAATTCAACATTGCTGCAAAACTGAACCACAGCCACACATTAATACTTGATCTATCCTCTACAGTGTGCCAACATACTCTGTGTTCTGGGACCGGAACATCCTTATGGTACGTAATAACTGAGCTCAAGTTATTCATGTGTGGGATTGAGGGAGATTGATGATTGCAGATACAACTGAGTTCAAAATGAAAACGCTCACATTGTGCTTTTTAGGATTTAATTGCCGCTAAAATGATGCTATCACTTGTATTTTTGGGTGTTCTCCTCTAGCATGGCACAAGAAATATGAGTTTTAATAAAAGCAACACTTTGAAGTTAAGCAATCACCATCTCCTCTGTCCTCGCCCAAGGTGTTCACAGAATCCTAAAGCACATTTTTGCAGTTAGCCTCACAGTGACCTACAAAAGAGAGAGCTATGGACATCCAGAAAAAGGCAATAAAACGGAGGGAGATGCAGGTTATAAAGAGCCAGTGTTATTTTTCGTTAGCTTTAGAAGCTCCTAGAGTGAGATTTGACTCAATAAGACTGATGGTTACTATTGTAAAATTTGTAAGATTAGACTGTAAACATATTCATAGATTGAATCTTCATTAAAGTACTTCCCTTTGATCAAAAAACAATGAAAACAAAAACCATTAGTATGTTTAGAGCTAGGAAAGATACAGAGAAATGTTTCAACTTTTCCACTACTCTCAGGAAGAGCATAATACATTATGATATTATACAATGTATAACTTGGGAAAGAGCACTTACAGATAGATGTTGGTGGGGATGTGGAGGAAAGAAAACCCTTGTGCACTGTCTCTGGGAACATAAATTGGTGCAGTCACTTTAAAAAACAGTATGGAGTTTCCTCAAAAATTTAAAAATAGAACTAGTATAGGATCTAGCAATCTCACTTATGGTTATATATTTTAAAAAATGAAATCAGGAATAATACTTAATTTCTTAATAAAGGCAGTAGAAAAAGTCATGATTGTGTCTAATTATGATTCAATTACTCATACAAATGAAAACATGCTAATTCCCTCTGTAAAATGATTTATAAATTTCCATGTCTCACATCCACCTTTGATTGATTTTTCTTGTATCTGAACTATACTCTCTTTAGGATACCCTTCACCATAAATCTGAGATGTAAAGTTAAACACACCTTATGTAAGGAGAGAAGGCAAGGGGAATTTTGAAAAGTAAAAATAATTAAATAATATATACACAAATATTTTGTACCAAAAAGAAAGCAATTATTATAACTTATTATATTCTTCATTTCTGCACTAATCACAAGGTCATAGCTGGCATTTAAAACTCTCTTCTTCTACTGCCTATTCATATCCCCCTTGCTTTTAGGAAGCAGTCAGGTGGTCAAGGTTCCTAGCCTGGTAAGATATTCCACACCTTCATTTATAAAGGTTCTGAACAGTTGCAATCCTTCTTGTATTTTCCCATTAACTTTTCATCACAGAACATGGGGGTGTCAAGCTGCCTTTGAGAATCTTTTGCATTTAATAATAGTCTTTTCTCACCCTCATTGTGTTTCAGAGATCCAGTCTCTTTCCTGCAGCCAGGATTCAATCACTCTAGTCATTAAAATAATCTTTTTCTGTTTCACTGACATGAGGAGTGCAATGCAGCAAATTTCCATATTCCACCTCCTACTGGTTCCAGTTTCATGGAACCATCACTGTGTTCCTTTGGTAGTATTCTTTCTCTGTTGAGTAGACGTTTATGGAAACGGGAAATTTTTAGTGGATTAGTTTGAGTAATAGAGGAAATATTTCCATCTCCAACTCTTGATTTCCCATCCCTGTGAACTTATCCCAACCCTGCAAGATGATAGCATTGTAGCTGGATCTTCAGAAGACGATTACAGCACCCTACCAGTGCGGTCACTGTAGTGATAAAGAACCTAGTGAGACAAGCATCAGCTCATTGCCAGAGCTAATTTTCTTTAAAATAACTTTATTTTTCTTAGTCAATGCCATGAAGAATATTATGATGGTGAATGAGGCATTTATAAGCTGATGAATAATGGTGCAGAGAAATATTCTTGACAGGAAAATCAGATTTATATCTCGAGTAAGAGTATATTCTGGTGAAAACAAAGTGTTCCCTTTCATAATGGGAATGGTGCAGATAATTGATTTCAGTTGGTCACTGGCTAATATCCCTGGAAAATGGTGCCCTATCAGGGCTCAGAATTGGTCTCTGTTGTCAGGTTGGTCAGACAGCATTGGCAAAAGTCAAATCATTCTTGATGAATAGAAGCCCTTGTTACAGAATCTACACATAGCTCCATCAATGCTACCTACCATGATCACTTTGTTCCTTAGCTCAGTCCTGAAGAGTGGTGGCTTGGGAGAGAAGCTGACATAAACAAAATAGTTCATCTTGTTATCCTGATTATTAAAATTCTATTCCACTGAAAATTTACCTGGGTTGCTCACAGGAGACACACTCAGTGTCTATGGAGAAATCCACCTAAGACCTCTTTCAAAGGTCTCCTTGCTATCGTTTTTCCAATTGTGTTTCTTCCAATCTCTGACCCCCGAGCCAAACCATTAACCACTGTACATAAATTGCTATACATCCATGCCATTGGTGACTTCTTTCATATAAAATGGACAAAATAAATTCGAAGGGTACTTTTTGAAATTCAGCTGACAGGGAGTTTTCCTTCCAATCTCTTATTTATGGTCACTCCAGTTTAAGGCTCAAAATTTGCCATTCACTTTCTTTCTTTTTTATGATTTGATTTTATTTATTTATTTGTTTGTTTTTGTTGTTATTCAATTACAGTTGTCCCCATTTTTCTTCCATTACTCTCCCCTGCCCTACTTATCCATGTCTCCCACATTCCATCCTCCCCCACCATAATCTTTGGCCATGGGTCCTTTGTACGTGTTCCTTGACAACCCTTCCCTTTCTTTGCCCTGTTATCCCTCTCCCCCCTCCCCTTTGGTAACTGTCGGTTTGTTCTTTATTTCCATGTCTCTGGTTCTATTTTTCTCACTTCTTTGCTTTGTTGTTTAGGTTCCACTTATAAGTGAGATCATATGGTATTTGTCTTTCACCACCTGGCTTATCTAACTTAGCATAATGCTCTGGTTCCATCCATGCTGTCACAAAATGTAGGAGCTCCTTCTTTCTTTCTGCTGCATAGTATTCCATCATCTAAATGTACCACAGTTTTCTGATCCACACAGTTTTTTGATCTACTCATTTACTGATGGGCACATAGGCTGTTTCCAGCACTTGGCTATTGTAAATTGTACTGCGATGAACAGTGTGGTGCATAGGTTCTTTTGAATGGTGTTTCAGGATTCTTAGGACATAATCACAGCAGTGGAATTGCCAGGTCAAAGGCAGTTTCATTTTTAGATTTTTGAGGAAATTCCATACTGTTTTCTACAGTGGGTGCACCAGTCTGCATTCCCACCAACAGTGCACTAGGATGCCCTTTTCTCCACAGCCTTGCCAGAACTTGTCATTTGTAGATTTGGGTATGATGGCTACTCTGACTGGTGTGAAGTGGTATCTCATTGTGGTTTTAATTTACATCTCTCTGATGGCTAATGATGCTCAACATCCTTTCACATGTCTCTAGGCTCTCTGTATGTCCTATTTGGAGATGTCCTATCTGTTCAGGTCCTTTGCCCATTTTTTAATTGGATTGTTTGTTTTCCTGGAAAGGGGTTGTGTGACCCCTTTATTTATTTTGGAGATCAAACCCTTATCTGAGGTATCATTGGTAAATATATTTTCCCATATGGTTCCCTTTTCATTTTGCTGATGTTTTCTTCAGCAGTGCAGAAGCTTTTTAATTTGACTAAGTCATATTTGTTTATTTTTTCTTTTACATCCCTTGATAATTCCTGTATTACATGTAGAATCAACCATAAACTATACCCATATTATTTCTTCCTTAGTCACTAGATAATAGAAAACTCCCCATGATGATATAAGGGGCAGATTGAAAAGAGGCAATGTAGCAAGAGTGGTAGAGGCAATGTGCACCTGACTCATTTTATAATGAAACTTACTTATACTTTCAGGACTTGTTGAAATCTGACTGTCCATATACTACTTCCATTTGATGCTGGGGTGCTGATGTACATACCCAAATAGACAATGATAGGTTAGATAGCTTATAAAATAGTAGGTGCTTTGTATGTTTTGCCTATGCTGTATAAGGTTATTTTCCTGCTAGGTCTTTCACTTGGCTAGTTTTGAGCTCTCTATATTCTGGAAATCAATGCAGACTATATAATCTATTTTATGCTAGCAGAGAGTAAATATGAAGGCTTGTGAATCTTTCTCCCTCTGCCACTAAACACACAAAACCCTCCAATGTAAAATTCAAGCAAGACAATACTTGGAGTGCCACCAAATCAATTAAAATTTCAAACTCTTCCCACAGGATAATTTTATATCTTTAATTTATAATAATTCAGTTTTTATCTAGAGGCAAATACTTTGGTTACATGCTGAGGTATGGAGACAAAGGGTTGATAAGGTTGAATTGTTCTGCCATTTCATTTAGAGTGTGTTGATTAATAACATTGATTTTTGCCACACTCCTCTTTTCTATTGCTTGCCTTTCATATTGAAGAACTCTAAATTCACAACCCCTCCATGGCTGCACCTAACAGGAGAAATTTTCCTGTTTTAACATTAGCTTTTAACTGAGTCCTGAGTTGTGATTTCATCATTATGGTTTCTATTTCTTTATACTTTTAATCACTACAGTACAATTTCCTTTCTGTTTTCCAGAAATTATTCAGAATAGCTATTTTACTGACACCTCTTTCTTTTTTATTCACATTTTAACTATGTCTTCTTTTTATACATTGTATCTGTCATAGTATGGGGTTACAATGGCAAAGGAGGGCAAGTGTAGTGTCTTTTTAGCCAACCTTCTTAATTAAGATGTTTGTATATCGATACTTTTTATTAAATTTTTTATTTATTGATTTGAGAGAGAGAGAGATTTGTTGTTCCACCTATTTGTTTCATTGGTTGATCCTTGTATGCCTAACTGGGGATTGAACTCACAACTTTGGCATTTTAGGATGATCTCTAACTAATTGAACTACCTGGCCAGGGCCCTACTTTTTGTAACATGAAGCTGAAAAGAAATTTGGAATCTTCCTAAACCTCTTGTGAATTATATATTCAGAATTATCTTGTCATGTTAAAACTGATATACTTACAAAAGTTGCTTGCTTTGGAATCCTAAACTCTCTTTACATTTAAGAGAAGTATGTGAAATCCAGAATCCAGCTACATAGCTCTTGACTCTTCTTCAATAACATTTTAATTTCTTATCTTTTTGGATACTCTCCTCTTCAGATTCATGCACTACATTAAATTATTATAGTGTTTGCCTTTATAGAAGTATGCATCTTATAAATATGTATATATTTTATCCCCAAATCCTTGTCAAATTTAACCTGCTTATTTTGGGGCCTGTTACTAAGAAATCCCATTGCTCTGGCAGAACATATCACCCACACCCACACCACCTCCAGTTTCTGAGATCTAGTACATCCCATTAGCTAGTATTTTACAACTCCTGAGAAAACTTTGGGAAATAGGGAATACGACCAAGCACAGTAAGTTATATAACATTTTAGAGTTGAGAAGAAAGGAAATAGTGCTGGCTAAAGAGTTGGAGATAAGAATTAATAATATGCTTGACTTGTAGTTCATTATGCTGTGTGAGCTGAGAAACATTGGCTCTCATAAAAATTCCATCATTTATATGAAAACTTGAACATTTATTCATAGTGTTTTAAAGAAAATTGGACATTTTTATGCTAGTATTGCCTAGATTTCCTTCTTATACTTTCAACACCAACTTCCAACTTTCTTCCTTCAGTTATTCTACACTCCTAAACAATGATCAAGCAAAGTTTTCTTTTAAGCACTAGTGTAAAAATTGATGAAAAATTTTGAAATAGGTCTACTAAGCTATAATTCTGTGGTATTGTCATATCACACCTAGAAGTTTAAATTTTTAATCATTATTTCATGCTGCAATATTTATAACCTGTCTTGAAAGCAGAAGACATCTTTTTTTTTTTTTTTTTGCATGGCATACCTTTCTAGAAATATAAAGAATTACTAAGGTTCCATATGGGGGTCACAAGACTGTGTGGTTTTTATGTCTTAACATCAGCTTTCACCAAGCCATTGGATATTTGATTTTCAAAGAATAAACAAGTCATATTTCTCAGTAGTAAGTTAGTCTATTAGAAGAAACACTTATCACAATTTTAGCTTTTCATTAGATGCTGTCTTTTGCCTGAATTGTGTATGACCTGAAGTACTAATATGGTTGCAGGTACATAAAAACTTATCCCTGAATCAGTCATTCTTTCTCATTCACTGTGTTACCATTTGAATTAACATTTCATAACATATCTTTCCTATGTTTTCACAATCCCTTCCTTTATTCCTTTGCTTTAGCTATAACAAAGTAGAAAACTTGACCATTGCTTTTAAAGTAAAAATTAAGTCAAAATTTAATAGTTGAATTTCTGTCATAAGTTCAGAACTTACTAGCTCAGTCTCAATTTTGAATAGAAGAAATTAAGTTGGGTTAAGAAGAGATAAGAGATTTTCATTCTGTTCAATATATTTTGCCTTTATGTAGAAATGATATGCCTTAATAAAATACTTATGATTATGTGTAAATATTTAAGTACTGAGATGTTCATTGTAGAATTCTCTCCGACAGTTAGTATGTTTAAAATAAACAACCTAAATGTCTAATTAGTTATATGTGTAAAATACATATATAAGTGATAGAGTGTACTGTAAAAGTGTGTCTATTGACAGGAAAAATTATAGATTGTATACATTACAATCATATTTATTTTAAAACTATACACACAAACATGCACACACACAAACATACTGGCTAATGTTATATGGCTTAGACTACAGGGTAATTATTTCTTCTTTCATATCTGCAACTATACTACTACTAATCTTTTAAAGACTTTATTGTTGCACCCTGGCTGGTGTGGCCCAGTGGATTGAGTGCTGGCCTGCCAACCAAAGGGTTGCTGGTTCAATTACCAGTTAGGGCACATGCCGGGGTTGAGCAGGCTAGGTCCCCAGTACAGGGCATGCAAGAGGCAACCACACATTGATGTTTCTCTCCCTCTCTTTCTCCCTCTCTTCCCCACTCTCTAAAAATAAATAAATAAAATCTTTTTTTAAATGTTATTTTTGCTATTTTACACAGGGGGCTTCTAGATTCCAATGACAAAAAATTCTAAACATGTAGTATCATGATGGCTTAATTGATGGCACAAATTTTTATAAATTTATCTCTTCTATTCAGAATATGGTGTAAAAGATAACCATCTACACCTAAAATCAGTTCAGCTACATTGACCAGAATACCCAGTGAAATATTTGTGTCAATATTTATTCACTCACTAAGGACAAGAAATGAAATGATAGGACATCAAACATTTAGTATAGCAATGTTGCAATACTTATTTTTCTTTTATCACCAAACAAATTAATAATATATTTAATTAATGGTTACTAATAGTATCCTTCTTCCTGGAAGTGAGAAATGTGAAATATTTGATGCCCTATGGCTTGACTTATTTCTGTTAAAACATATCTGTCTTCTTTATTTTATTTAAAAATTAATATATAATTTAAGTTGTATATTAAAAAAACATTCTTCTTTAAAGATTTTATTTTTGATTATATATCATGCTGTTATATTTATACATTAGCAAACTTCAACACCTTTAAGAACTATTGATTAAATTTGGTCCTTTTTAAAAACTTAATTATATGCCATAAACAATTTCATCCCATTTATAAATTTAATACAGTCACTTTTGTTTTAAAGTACTACACTGGTCTGAGTGATAACATTTCCCAAGTACTTCAGTTATTCTTTTAGACTTGTGCAATTAAACATAATTATAGAGAAACAAGTATATTAAATGTTCAACAATATATCTCAACCTGATATTCTTACTTAAAATTAGTAATCCAGGTCTATTATTTTCTAACAACTCTAATTTGGAATCACAAAACTCTTTATAACTCTAGCAAGCTGAAGACACTTAAACTATAAGGAAATGAAATATAAGTAAGCAGTTAGTTGTATACTAAAGTATGCATTAATGATATGGATTTTGGTTCTAAAACTTTCTTTACTTAATTATAAATCTTCCTGGGGTCACAGGTCTTAAATTTCTGTGAGGACAATTTCCTCTCTCCTAATGAAGTTTACTTATTAAATAAAATCTTTGATTAGAGTTATGACTGGGGTGGGTTCTTTTTCTTCAACAGGCTGTTGCAAGAACTTTATAACTCAAAATGAGATTACTCTTGGGGATTTTCAAGCACATTGTTCAGACTCCTGATCTAGTCGTGGATGTTTGCAAAATAAAAAGATTTCTACATATCTTTAATTTGCTGGAACTTTCTTGGTAGCCAAGATATTTAAATATTTAATGATATTTGAACTAGATGTAATTCTATGTTTTCATATTTCTTATGGGTGGTAGAATAACACATGAGAGACACTAAGTGACATCTAAATAAATTCTGAAAATGCCAGAGTTATGTGGACATTTTATTTTTAGGTGAATTATCTAACTCTAGTAATTTAGTTTTTATACACAATGTCAAGAGAAAGGGCTTATAATTTTCATTTAAGATGCTTAAAGTTGTAAAGACTATCATTCTGAAAACAACAAGAAAAATTTAGGAAAGCAAATTTTTTCAAAATAATCAAAGACTCTCACAGGGCAACCAAACGGGAAATGGAGAGTGAAACTGACTGACCTCTGGCAGAGAATGAGAAAAAGCTATAACCACATAGAGACTGGCAACAAGAGGTTAGGTAAAATTGTTAGTGAATTGTTAAAGGTTATCATGAAAGTGTAGAATTTCTGGAAGCTTTAGACAGAAGAATAATTTACATCCACTTAAAGTTTCCTCTTCTTTATAGAAACATCAAGCACTCCCTGAGGAAAAGTGGGACTATAAAATTGGACACAAAAGAAACTTTGGGTGGTAGTACAGGCTTCAGAAAAGGGAGCTAAACCACTGTGGGAATGACTCACAACCACGACCATTTCCGTATTTCCTAATAAACACAAGCCATCGTCTATCTACTCAGGAAGGGGCAGAAAAGCCCATGTTCCACAGAGAAAAGGCAGAAATTGTGGCTAGGAGAAGGGAAAAGAAAAATAGATTATTATTGAAAGAGATGCAGACAATTCTTTGGCTCAGACCACTACAAGTCCCCAATGGCTGACAGAGTAACTAAATTGTTGAGAAAGTTGGGAAAAATAAACAGAACATGGCATTGAAGAACTGCAGAAAATGTCAAGTGATCTAATATAAATGTAATTGGAATATAAGAAGAAAAAGAGAGAATGAACCAAAAATATCTGAAGAGATAATAATCAAGAATTTTCAGAAAAAAAATGAAGACACACTATCCCAAATATAAAAGGTCAAAGAACCACATCAGGATAAACACACACATGAACACACTCACAGTTACACACACACACAAATGACACACACCCAGACACAGTATATTTCAATGACTGAAAGCAAAATTAGAGAGAAAATCTTGAAAATCGTAAAAAAAAAAGAAAAGGAAAATACAGAAGGACAAAGAAAATAGTTACAGTCCAGTCCACTTCTTACTAGAAACTATGGGTGCCAGAAGTCAAGAGCTAAAAGAAAAACATTGGTCAAACCAGAATAGTTTTATTTAGTAAAAATATATTTCAAAAATAATGGAAAGAAATAAACATTTTAGGTCAACAAAAACTGATAGGATTTATAGTGTAGAAAGCATTCCAAAAAAGGTAAAAAAAAGTTCTTATGACAGTAAGAATATATCAAACAGACACTACTACAAATAGTTCTACAGAAAAAAACACCTATCCCAAGACATGGTTGAAAGAATGGTAAATATGAAAGAATTTACTTACTAGTAAGTCTTTAAAAAACAGTTGTTCTATCTAAGGCAGAAATGATATCAACGTACCAATGTATAATTGATTAATGGCATATGGGAAAGAAAGATTAATAGCCATAAAATTAATGCCACAAAATATATACAGGAAAAATCAGATTAAATTTATTATAAGCATTTAAAACTTCAGTGTGAGACAGCATAATACAACTTAAACTGTGATCACTTAAAGATATGTGTTATAAATCATACAAAGGAACATGAGTGATTTTAGGTGGTAAAAGCACTCTTCTCTATCCTAGCTGTGGTGATGGTTATGTGATTTTGCCTTTGAACGACTATTGTAACTATACACCAATGAGACTATATTTTCTGTATGTAAATAATACCTCAATAAAGCTAAAAAAGTAAAATTTGCAGGAACATGTTTGACTCTTACTCTGATGGAGATATTGTGTGTGTTCATGTTATTGGAGGGTTATAATCACTTGAATAAGATTTATGGTCTATCTGAAAGATTTGAAGAACAGAATATTCTACCTGGAATTTGGAGTCCAACACCCAAGCTCCTTATCAGATACATTTAAAATGCAGAGGAGCTGGTGCAAGGCCTTGGAGGACATGAGAAATCTTAGAGGACATGGGTCAAAAATGTTCTGAGGCTCAGGAAATATGTTTCTTTAATTAGTGTTATATTAATAGCTTTATGGGCCTGCAAAAGTATAATGGTAATAAAAATGTGCAGTTGAACTATAAATTAGCTATTATGACAAGTGATGCTTTTAGTTTCTGCATACTGTTTCTCCTAACTCAGTTGTAGACACTGTCAGAAAACCTACTCTTAAGCACACAGGAATGAGGAAAATCTGAAAGGGGTGGGGTGGAGTAAAAGAGATGGTTCTTAATTTAACTTTACTCTTCTTACAAGCAATGTTTTATTGAGGAGGTGCTGTGGGACCTCTGGTGTTTAATTTCCTGACATTTCTGAGAATTAAATCTAATGGTTATGGTTTGATTAACATAGTTTAGCAAGAATTTCTTTTGTGTCTCTTCTGACATGTAAGAGGCCAAACTAATAAGCAGGTCTTTTGTTAAAACAAATATTCTAAGCCAATCTTCCTGTCAAGGGAACAAATGTCAGTATAGATTACTGCAGTGGTCCTCACTTCTCTACGAGGAATATGTTCCAAAACCCCCAGTAGATGCCTAAAACCAAAGATGGAATGCATCCCTCATGCATTATGTCTTTGCTTATATATATGTACTTATGATAAAGTTTAATTTATAAATTAGGTACAGTAAGCATTAATAACAGTTATGATAAGCACATAACAATATACTGTAATAAAAGTTATATGCATGGCTTTGGGGCCATTAAGTAAACTAAGGGTTACCTGAACACACACACTGTAATGCCTCCACAGTTGATCTGGTAACCCAGATAGCTACACAGTGACGAATGGGTGAGCACTGCAGTCTGAATACACTACACAAAGGGACAATTCACATCCCCTGTGGGACTGAGAGGACTTCCATGGGATTGCATATGCTGATCAGAATGGCACACAGTTTAAAATCTATGAATTGTTTATTTCTGGAATTTTCTCTCTAACATTTTGGACTGTTGTTGACTACCAGTAACTGAAATTGTTGAAAGAAAAATCTCAGAAAGGGGTCTACTGTACTTAGACTTCCTTCTGCTTTCTTTGGTGGGATGTCTGGCCTACCGTGAGTAGGGCCTAAGCCAGTCTCAGTGGAGTGAAGATTTTTAAATTCTTATTGTATCCTCAGTACCTAACAGTGTCTGGCACAAAAATTCACATTAAGTATACTTTTTAAAATGAATGACTAAATAAACAGAAAGATGGGTAAAAGCTACTCCCAGTTGAAGTATTGGAAACAATATTTAGTGGTGAGCACCAAAAAAATGGTCATCTTGCCTACATCCCTCATGATTAGCTAAATGTCTTTGGTATTCTCAGTAAAACATCTGTAGGAGTCCTAAGTGGTACAGTATATTCAGCCCATTTTGAATGTATGCCTCTAGTTATAACAATCAGATGGAATTTATCACAAACTGTTTTGAATAACATGTACCATAATAGAAACATCTAAATATAAAATATACCTTGACTTTCTCTCAAAGGGACAGAAAAAAGGAGATCTTGGCTTCTGAATCAAACCAACCTAAATTCCAATCCCAATGCCACTTTTTACTAGTTACAAAACGATGAGTAATTTATTTATCCTTTCTGCTCCTTAGTTTTAGTTTTTTTGTAAAATAGAGCAGATAAACTCTACAAACTGATTAAAAAGATTAAAGATAAATATGTAGAATACGTAGACCAGAATCCACATACTTTAGAACTGAAATATGTCCTGTATATCTTCACATTCCGTTAGTTGAGAGTTTGTGCTCCAAATATACTCTTTCAGTATAGACTCAAGAGTAGTTCTATCTCCCCTAATACTTTGTACTTTGCAGCTGAAAGTGGACACGACCTATTCTATTCTAGTATAGACACTTGTGTAATAATTCTGGCCACAGAAAATGGGACTAGAGAAAGTAAGAATATTCTTTGTTCTTCTGTAGGCAATCAACTTGTCACTGTAAGCCTAGAATCTGATTATCCTTCTGTATAGCTTTAGCTCAATAGCTGCAAAATATAAGTGATGATATAATGTTATTAAGGTTTTTCATTTGTTTGTTCCTTTTCAATGACAATAGTCTCTAGGACTTTAAACCTCCATGAATCTTTACATGCTTCTTTTGCCAGAGATTTTCCTTTCTTGTTTTTAAAATATTTATCCAGAAGAATAATGGATTCATTCTTAAGTCATCTTTCATAATGTGTCCATCATGTTTATTCTACCCATATAATATGTATATAGACCATGTTTTATATTTTTTGAAGACAGCTGTACATAAGAAATATTTATCTAATCTGATTTTTTCTTTGCTTTTTTGAAGTAAGAATCAAATTCTCTAATAAATTTGAAATGTGTCCAATAATTTTAGAAGTATGCTATATTTTAATACTTTTTAGATAATGTATGGTGGAGGTAAAATTTAATATGAAAGAAGATAGAATATGAAATATGTTATCCTTTCAACACTTTCTTATTGGTCTGGGTAATGGAGTGGATTCCAGCATATCTTGAGTTAATAGTCCATCTTATTTAAAGTCAAATAATGTTAATCTAGATATACAATCTAGGTATGCTTTAGACAAACAGTTCAAGAGAACTTCTGTGATGATAGAAAGATTTTATGCCTGTGCTTTCCAATAGAGTGGCCACTAGCCACATATGACTACTGATTACTTAAAATGTGACTGGTGTGATGAAAAACTGAATGGATGTGGAGCCTGGCTCATGGGGTCCATTTCATTATGGATGAAATATGAGACAAACTCACACAGACTACCGAGTCCTGTGAAGGAAAAGGGATGGCATGGCTTTTCTCTCAAGGGGAGCAAAAGCCTTGGCCCTCCCTCCAATAAGCTTTTATTGTCTTACTGGGCACACTACAAGAAGATCCTCATTAACTATGCGCAGGTTCGCTTTACCTGGTTACCTTATACAGAAAACAAAGGAGAGGATGCTGGTAATCACATCACAGAAGAGGGATATTTGCAAATGAAAAGGCAAAAGTAGTTGAACCAGTTACACTCATTCTTGGAAGGTTTAGCATGGATTTTAGGAAGCTGCTTTGCATTAAATGTCCTCAATTCAGGGTGAGGGAGTTTTAGCAAAAAGCAAGACTCATAGCCCCTAGGTACATTGCAGGCCTGATTCCCCACAGGAAAACCTATCCATGGGCGTGGGTCCTGTGCATCTCCCAGTGGGAGCTGGGCCCATGTCACACAGAGCTGCCTTCTACACTGAATATTTATTTTCATTTCAATTAATTAAAAAATTTAAATAGCCACATGTGGTAAGTTGTTTCATGTAAGGCATGATAGTATTAGATTCATCTTTATTTGAATATTTATTTAAATCTCATATGAAACTAAAGGAGCATTCCAAGAGATATGTTCCATTAAATCCTGTTATTCACTCAGGTATAGAAAACCAAAAAAAAAAAAGGGGGGGGGGATAACAATATGGATAAAAATGCAATGCCTTTTTATACCACTGGGAAAACAAACCCATTGTTAATACAAACATATGCAATGAACATTTATTCTTTATTTTATATCAGATACTGTGCAAAAATCTATCAAAACAAACATAAAGTATAAACTCTGTCTATGAAGCATAAAAACTAGTGAAGAAATGAATATACAATTATAATATATAATAATATGTACTATAGAAAAAAGCCACATACTCATTGTAATTTGAATATAGAAATGAAAAATATTAAATTTTGTTTAAAATTAGTATTTTAGTGCAAAAATATTATTAGATAAGAAAAGCTTACAAGTAGAATATTTAGGACAGTCTAAGATGCCTATGTTTTAATCTTCAGATGGCCATATCACGCTCTAAAGCACTGTTACTGCTGTATTTTCTAATGAGCTTTGGCCATTCAACAACTACATATATACTCTGAGAATGAAGAAAGTTAGTACTATTTTCATTCTAGGTTTTGAATTAGTGTTTCTTGTTCTCATCTAAGAGAATATTCTATTTGTTATACAATAAACGTTTTAAAACAAGTTAATTTGAAAAGATACACATTTATATATAAAGAATTTTAATAAACCAGAGAAATCTACACATATGCAAATACACACACACACACACACACACACACACACACTATTTTATAGCCTTAATGAGGTATGCTACACCTATCA
Source organism: Tonatia bakeri (assembly GCA_004024845.1). Taxonomy (NCBI): domain Eukaryota; kingdom Metazoa; phylum Chordata; class Mammalia; order Chiroptera; family Phyllostomidae; genus Tonatia; species Tonatia bakeri. Next base: position 122,254 of record PVIA01003281.1, on the reverse strand, counting down.
TGAAATACCATAAAATCCACCTATTTCAGGGTAAAGTTCAAGATTTTAAATAAACTTACAGAGTTGTGAAACCATTAAAACAATTCAAATCCAGAACCTTTTAATTTACCTTTATTTTATAGTATTTTCCATTACCATCTATCTGCCTTACACCCCATTCCCCTGCCCTCTATCTGTGAGTCCTTCTGTATTTTGCTTGTTATTTCAGTTTGTTCATTAGATTTCACATATGAGTGAAATTATAATATATTTGTCTTTCTCTGACTGACTTATTTCACTTAGCATAATGCTCTCTAGGTCCATCCATACTGTTGCAAAGGGTAAAAGTTTCTTCTTTATTATGTATGAATAGCATTCCATTGTGTATATATATGATAGTTGTTTTATCCACTACATCTACTCTTGGACACTTGAGGTGCTTCTAGATCTTGGGGATTGCCAATAACACTGAAATAAACATAGGATTGCTCATATACCTTCAAATTAGTGTTACTTGTTTCTTCAAATAAACTCCCAGAAGTAAAATCACTGGGTCATGAGGCAGCTCCATTTTTAACTTTTTGAGGTGTCTGCACACTGCTTTCCATAGTAGCTGCACCAGCCTGCATTCCCACCAAGAGTGTGAAAGTGCTCCACTTTCTGCACATCCTCACCAGTCCTTGTTTGTTGATTTGTTGATAATAGTCATTCTGACAGGTATGAGGTGATATCTCATTATGGTTTTAATTTGCACTTCTTTGATGATTAGTGACATTGAGCAATCTTTTCATATGACCACTGGTCATCTGTATATCCTCTTTGGAAAAGTGTCTATTCAGGTCCTTGGTCCATTTTTTCATTGGGTTGTTTGTGTGTTTGTTTGTTTTTGATGTTGATAATAAATTTTGGATATTAATTCCTTATTATAAATTTTGGATATTAATTCCTTTTTAGATATATCAGTGACTATGATCTCCCATCCCATAGGTTGTCTTTTTATTTTCTTGATGATTTTCTTTGTTGTGCAAAAATGTTTACTTCGATGTAGTCCCTTTTTTATATATATATTTTTTGTTTCCATTGCCTAAGGAGATATATCAGAAAAAATATATTACTATGAGCAATGTTCAATATTTTGTTGCCTATGTTTTCCTTTAGGATTTTTATGGTTTTGGGTCTAACATTAAAGTCTTTAGTCCATTTTTAATTTATTCTCATGGGTAGAGTAAGAAGATGGTCATCCCCTCTCTTATTCGATAGAATACTGGAAGTCTTAGCTATAACAATCAGACATAAAGAAATAAAAAGCATAAAAGTTGGAAAGGAAAAAGTGAAACTGTCTTAATTTGCAGATGACATGATACCATAATAAAGAATCCTAAATTTTCCATTAAGGAACTACTAGAACTGATAAATGGATTCAGCAAAGTAGCAAGATAAAAAATTAATATCCCAAAATCAGTTGTACTTTTATATGCTAATAATGGACAATCAGAAAGGGAAATTAAGAAAACAACCCCATTTATAATTGCTTCAAAAAGAATAAAATACATAGGAATAAATTTAGCCAAGGATATGAAAGACCTATGCTGAGAAAATTATTAGACAGTAAAGAAAGAAATTAAAGAAGGTATATATATTTATATCTTCTTTATGGAAGCAATACCGTGTTCATGGATGTGAAGAATCAACCTCATTAAAATGTCCATACTACCCAAAGTGATCTATAGATTCAACACAATTCCTATTGATATACTAATGATGTATTTCACAGAACTAGAATAAATATTTCAAAAGTTTATATAGGACCACAAATGTCCCCAAATAGCAACAGTGAACTTGAGAAAGAAGAACACAGAGGAATCACCACCTAGTATCAAACTAGAGTATAAGACCACAGTATTCAAAACAGCATGGTAGTGGCATAAAAACTGACACGTAGATCAATGGAACAGACTAGAAAGCCCAGAAACAAACCCATGCGTTTACAGCTTATTCATATTTGACAGAGGAAGCAAGCACATACAATGGGCTAAAGATCATTTATTCAGTAAGTGATGTTGGAAAACTTGGAGAAATATGTGCAGAAAAATGAAACCAGATTCAGAACTTTTGAATGAGCCCAAATATTTTCCATGAACAATGTGTCTTCAGTCCATCCCTATTTCTTTTTAATCCTTACCCAAGAATATGTATATTGATTTGAGAGACAGACAGACAGACATCAAGGTAAAAGATAAACATTGGAACATCGATTGCCTGCCTCTCACAGGTGCCCTGACAGGAGATCAAACCTGCAACCTAGGCATGCACCATTACTGGGAATCAAAGTCTCCATCTTTTGGTTGTGCAGGAAAATGCTCCAACTGAGAGAGCAAGCCAGAGCTTCCTTTCACCCCTATCCCCACTACCCCACATTAGACAATCACTGATCTGACCTCTATAAATTTGGAGCATTTGGCCTATTTTTTGCAGCATTTTACATAAATGGAACTTTAGGACTAGTCTGAAAGAACACTTGCACTGATAATGGTCTTAGTTGATTCAGAAAAATTTGAATCACCAACATCCTTACAAGGCCATAGGGGAAATGCAGTGACTTGGGAAAAGAATCTTAAATTGGAGCAGTCTTCTGCATCTTGTCCATCATGCTTGGGGAAGGGCAGTATACCCAACTTTCTAGCTTGTCTTTTCTATCTGTGAGCATTATGACCAATTGCTGCAGAGAGATGGCTCATGTTCAGTGAGTGCTGCCTGTATTCTCAAACAAATGCCTCTGTATGTGAGATGCTGTTCTCTTCTCTGTTGGCAGCCTTAGCAATCTCATCATGCTGGGTTAATAAGCAAGAATTAGGAGAAAAAGGTGGGAAACAATAGTTTCTGGAATTTGGTTTCCTCAGAATGCACTTCCTTTATGCTAGAGAGTGCTTTCTTTGATAGAGTCTTTTAAAAAGCATTGATTACTCACACTCCCATACACACACACACAGACATAAAAAGTCAAGTGCCACTTATGTAAGAATAGAAATTTCAAGTTCAGATGGGATTAATTTTTCTTCTTTTCTTTCTTTCCATGCCAAATAAAAGCATGTGAGATATGTTGAACTATAGTGTACCCTACTGTGAGTTTGTTTGCAATACTTTTAAGAGCCTTTTTGGGAGTGAGGAGAAAGTCATGATTAGTGATTTGTGATTTAGTTCCATTCTGACGAATGAGGATTTAAGTTGCAATTTTTCCCATTATGAATTAAATGTCACAGTTCATTAGAGTGAAGCAAATTCAGTCTATTTCAAGTTTATATCCATGTTTCTGATATTAAATCCTTTCCTCAGGATTTATTAACTTGGCATCAAGATGCCCCAAGTGTATCTTTTTTCAATTAAAGAAGAAAACATCAGAGTAAAACTTCATCTATTGCATTAATGTTCAAGATACAGGGTGACCTAGAGAAGCAAAATGATCTCTTTGTCTAATACTAATGGTTTTAGAAGTAACTTAAAATAGAAAACATTAAGAATTAGCAGATATAAACCAGTTTTTCCTTGTGCTTATGAGTGTAGGACAGGTAAACTACTTTTCTGTGCTCTCCAAACAGTTGCTAATTTTATGAGGCTCTCATATTCCAAAGTAAAAATATAAATATATTATATAAAGTCATTTTTAATATGTGATCATAAAGTTAGTTATTTATAATTGCATATTTTTCATGTACTTTTATAATTTTAAGCATTAAAGAAAACTCTCAGCATTTTAACCTGGCTGGCTCATACAAGATGCTTAATATATATTAGTGAATAAGTTAGAAACTATTAAGGATAGAGCACACTTCAGACCTATAATTTGAAGTTATTTCTTAAAATAATGTATAGTAATTACTCTTTGCATATTGTAATTTATTATGGTAAATTATCATAATATATTACTGCCTTAAGATTTGTCTTTCAGACAAAATGGGATTTTATATGGATATATGCAAATATAAAACACTTAATGACCTGAAAAATATAAAAATGCAATCATGTGATTTTAGAGCATAATTAATATATCAAAAGATTTATTATTTAGGAAAAATTGATGATCTGATTCCTGTAACTTTGCTCTCTTCCTTAAGAATACTCACCAAAAGAGCTTTCCTGTATTTGCTTTCTTCAACATCTCATCTCATTTTCTTTCCATAACTCTTTTCAGACTTTCATCTCGATATTTTTACCTAGCTTACCAAAATTCTCTCTCCTGGCAGGTTCAATCAGCAATTATCAATCCCCATCTCATTCTTCCCTTTCTCACAGCTAATCACTCCCTTGTACCTGAAACACTTTTTTCACTTGGTATCTGGACCAACACCTTGTTTTTCTTCTAACAGTGTGGTTGTTTCTTTTAAATGAACTTGGTGCTGGTTTCATCATCTATTTTAGATGTCTACATTTCTGACCTACACATTTTGGTATGCCCAAGGGCTCACTCCTAAAACCCATCTCTGCTATTATTTATATCATTGCTCAGATAATCCATCAAGTCCCAGTGCCTCAAATGTAATCTACATTAATATTATATATTGTTATGTGTTAATTTTTATTTTCCTCAGATTCATATTTGGAAGTATATCACTTCAGAGCAAATCTATATCTGTTTGCTAGGGCTGCTATACACTGAGTGGCTTAAATAACAGAAACATATTGTCTCACAGTTTTGGAGGCCAGAATGCCATTTTATTTTGGGATAATTTTGTACTCCCTAAATGAGTTGTTAATTTTCTGAAGACACATTATTTTTAAATGTGTTGGTTAAACTTTGTGGAGTCCTTGCAGATGTAATTAAGTTACAAATGAGGTCATACTGAAGTGGTGTTCTTAATCCAGTAACACATATCCTCATAAGAAAAAGGGGGAAACTTAGACAAAGACAGGCACACAGAGAAAACCACATGAATGTGAAGACAGATATTATGGGGAGAGGCTTGTACAAGCCAATGAATACCAAAGACTGCCAGCAAACCACCAGGGAAGCTAGGGGAGAGGCATGGAACAGGTTCCTCCTCATAACCTGCAGAACCATTCTGCTAATAACACACCAGTTTTGGACTTTTGGCTTCCAAAACTGTGAAACTGAGACAATTATGTTGAAGTCACTCAGTTTGTATTACTCTATTATGGCTTCCCTAGCAAACAAACATAGATTTGATTTGAAAAAATGTACAAAAAGTTTCTATTTCCAGCTCCATTAATCTGCAATTTACATGTAATTATCTACTTGGATTTCTCATTGTCATCTTATTATTTTCATCTCCTGATTCTTCCATCCCTACCTCAAACTTTTTCCTTCCCAGCAATTACATCTTAGTAAGTGCTACACAACTGTTAAGTTAAAAATCTTGGAGTCACACTTTCTAAAAACATCAAGAGGCCCTGCCAGCCATTACTGCAAAAGATATTCTCACTTCAACCGTCTCTCATAGTTGCTGCACCAGCATCACCTCTGTCAATGTAACTCAACACCAACCTAGTTCACAAGCCATTTTGTTCACCTGGATTCCTAAAAAAAGAAACACTTTCTCAGATGTTAAACTTGTTTTCACTGTTTATCCCCTATCATTAATTTTCTGCATGGCAATTGGAGTTATCTTTTAATAAATGAGATTTTTTTTTTCTGCACAAAACCTTCAATGGTTCCCATTAAATTCTACAGCAGTGGTTCTTGACTATGGGTAACCTTGTTAATACTGCCTACTCCGGAGGAGGTTATTTTGCAATGTCTGGAGACGTATTTGCTTGTTACAGCTTGAGGAAGGGGTGCTACTGGAATCTATCGGTATAGACCAGAGCTGCCGATGATCTTCCCACAGTGCCCAGGACAGCACAAAATGTCAATAGTGCTGAAAAAGGGAAATTCTGAGCTATAGAATCTGAATTGTCTCTGACTCATAAGCTATCACGTTGTCCCTAGTCATGCTCCCTACCCATGTTTTACTCATTTTATAGCCACATTTTCAAACATGTTAAACACATTCCTGCCACAGGATCTTTGCACTTTTGTTTTTTCTGCTGTAAGGTCCTTAGCCTAGATGTCACATAACTCATGCTCTCATTTCCTTCGCTTTTCTGTTAAAAGTTACTTCTGTGGATAAGACTTCTCTGATGTCCCCACCTAAAAAGCACTGTGCTGATAGTCTATCACTTAACCTGCTTTAGTTTTATGCCTATTATTGTCTGATATTTTCTTTTTATATAGGTGTTTATCTCAAATACCATCACTGTTGCCATTGCTGCCCCCAACCATACCCCCATCTAAAACATAAGCTCCATCATTAGTAACAGGGATTTTCTATTTCTGCTTATCACTCTACCCTTAGCTCCAAAGACACTCAAAAACAAACAAGTAAACAAAACCTTTGTGAAATTAATAAATGAGTCAATTTGCTGGTTAGTTGGCTAATATTCCAAGGCTAAAGTCAATAGGTAACCCGTGTTTGAGGTAAGTGAGTCTTTTTGTCATTATATAAATCTCAGCAGAAGTCAAATGGAAGTACCAGAACTTTCCATGCAAATGACAAGACCTCTTACATCCACCCCTAAACATACATAGTCTCAGACAATTATACACCTGGAGACCATTCAAATTAACTTCATCAGAGTCACCTCAAGAAGCCAAGGTGTCCCAGAACATTCTTCATCATTCTACATTCAAAACTATATTCAATGTGTGTTGAAAACCTAGGTTCAACCACTTTGCTAACCCCTTCTTTACTCCTCCACAACTTCTGACACCCTTTCTGTGTGCTTTCTGGACCTCATAGCCACTGATTACCAAACTTCAAAACTTCCTATTCTCACCCTGGGTAGTATATCTCAGTAGATTGAGTGCTGGCCTGTGAACCAAAGGGTCACCAGTTCAATTCCCAGTTAGGGCACATGCCTGAATTATCAACCAGGTCCCCAGTAGGGGGCATGTGAAAGGCACCCACACATTGATGTTTCTCTCCCTCTCTTTCTCCTTCCCTTCCCCTCTCTCTAAAAATAAATAAAATCTTAAAAAAAATTTCTATTCTCTTCTCTGAACGCCCCTATACTTCCTGCAGCACTTCACTTTCCAATAGTACTTTCTCGCAGTGAATATTTTATTTTTCCTACTACCTTCTTTAGTCAGACCTAGCGGGTACTGGATGTCTTCTTTCTTCCATTTTGCCTCTTGCCAGCCTTCCTCCTCCCAAGAAAGCCAACTTGGAATTTTATGTCAACTAATTAGAGTGTACACTGTGCCATCTTGTTGCAACAGTCTTCCAAGCTTTAAGGAATTTCCTCTCCCTTAAAGAATTTAGCTCCAAACACAGTCACTCTCTTTGACAACTTCCTTTCATTACTCACCATACTCTCATTTTTTGTTTGTTTTATTGTATTCTTTCATTACACTTTAATCTCTTTATACACCATCTTCCCTGCAATCTCTATACTGTTGTCCATGTCCATGAGTCCTTTGTCCTTTGTGCTCAACCCGCCACCCTCTAACTGCTCCCCAATAGCTGCCATCCTGCTCTCTATCTATGAGTTTATCTCTATTTGGCCTATTAGTTCAATTTGTTTATTAGATTCCGCATATAATTGAAATATATGGTGTTTTGTCTTTCTCTGACTGATTAATATCCTCCAGGTCCATCCATGCTGACTCAAAGAGTAAAATTTTCTTCTTTTATACAGCCAAGTAGTATTTCATTGTGTAAATGTCCATAGTTGTTTTATTCACTAATCTACTGATGGACACTTAGGTTGCTTCCATATCCTGATGATTGATGATAACACTGCAATGAACATAGGGGTGTATATATTCTTTCAAATTAGTGTTTCATGTTTCCTCAAATAAATTTCCAGAAGTGGAATGACTGATCATAAGGCAGTTCCATTTTTAATTTTTTGAGGAAATTCCATACTGCTTTCCACAGTGGCTGCATCAGTCTTCCCATCAACAGTACAAAAGTATTCCTTTTCTCCACATCCTCAACAGCACTTGTTGTTTGTTGATTTATTGATTATAGCCATTCTGACAGTTATGAGGTGATATCTTGTGCTTTTACTTTATATTTCTCTCATGATTAATGATGTTGAGAATCTTTTCATGTGTCTATTGGCTATGTTCTCATTTGAGAAGTATTTATTTAGATCCTTTGCCCATTTTTAAATTGTATTTTTGGGGGGTGTTGAGTATTGTAAGATCTTTATAAATTTTGGATATTAACCCTTTATCAAATGTATTGGCAAATATGTTCTCCAATTCCATGGGTTGTATTTTTATTTTCTTGATGGTCTCCTTTGCTGTGCAAAAACTTTTTAGTTTGATATAGCCCCATTTGTTTATTTTCTCTTTTGTCCCCATGCCTGAGGAGATATTTCAGATAAAACATTGCTATGAGCAATGTCCAGGATTTTGCTACTTATGTTTTCTTCTAGAATTTTTATGGTTTAGGGTCTAACATTTAAGTCTATAATCCATTTTGAATGTATTCTTGTGCATGGTATAAGAAGGTGGTCTATTTTCATTTTTCTGCATGTTTCTGTCCAACTTTTCCACCATTTATTGAATAAACTATCTTTAGCCTACTGTATGTGCTTGCTTCCTCTGTTAAATATCAATTGACTACAGAGGTATGGGTTTATTTCTAGCTGTCTATACACTGTTCTACTGTTCTGTGTGTCTGTTTTTACCAGTATGGGCTATGACCTTATTGTATATTTTGATATTAGGTAGTGTGATTCCTCTAACTTTGTTCTCTTTTCTCAGGATTGCTGTTGCTTTGTTAGGCTTTTTGTAGTTCCATATAAATTTGTGAAATATTTGTTCCACTTCTGTGAAATATATCATCAGTACCTTGATAGGAGTTGCATTGAATCAATACATTGCTTTGGGTAGTATAGACATTCTAATGATGTTAGTTCTTCTAACCCATGAACACGGTATATGCTTCCACTTATTTGTATCTTCTTCAATTTATTTCTTCAGTGTCTTACAATTTTCTAAGTACATGTCTTTTAGATCCTTGGCTAGATTTATTCCTACATATTTTATTTTTGGAAGCAATTTTAAATGGGATTGTTTTCTTAATTTCCCCTTCAGGTAATTCATTTTTAGCTATTAAAAATGTAACTGATTTCTAGATATTAATTTTGCATCTTGCTACTTTGCTGAATCCATTTGATTAGTTCTAGTAGTTTCTTGGTGGAATCTTGGGGATATCTATGTACAATACCATGCCATCTGCAAATAAAGACAGTTTTACTTTTTCTTTTCCAATTTGGATACCTTTTATTTATTTTCTCTGATTGCTATGACTGAGACTTCCAGCACTATGTTGAATAACCAGTACTGCAACAAATGTTTTTAAAACAAGCTTGCTTTTAGAAGAAGAAGGAGAAGAAAAAAGTAAAAGAAAACAGAGGAAAATAGTATAAAAATAAAATGTCAATAAATACATACCTGTCAATACCCATCTTATATGTAAATGGCTTAAATGCTCCAACCAAAAGACATAGGGTAACTGAATGAATAAGAACACAAGACCCATATATATGCTGTCTCTAAGAGACCCACCTCAGATCTAAAGATACACACAGGCTAAAAGTAAAGGGATGGAAAAAGATATTACCTACAAATAGAAAGGTAAAAAGAAGCTGAGGTGCCAATGCTTATATCTGACAAAATAGACCTTAAAACTAAGTCTATAGTTGGAGACATATAAGGACACTACATAATGATAAAGTGAACAATCCAACAAAAGAATATAACCCCAGTAAACATTTATGCACCCAACACAGAAGCACTTAAATATCTAAAGCAAATCGTGATGGATATAAAAAGAGAGATCTACAGGAACACAGTCATAATAAGGGATTTTAACACCCCATTGACTTCAATGAATAGATCTTCCAGGCAGAAAATCAGTGGGGAGACAGAAGCCTTAAATGACACACTAGATCAAATTAACTTAATTGATATCTTCAGAGCATTTCACCCCAAAACAGCAGAATATACATACTTTTCAAGTGCACATGGAATGTTTTCTAGGATAAACCATATGTCAGAACACAAAACAAGGCTAATAAATTTAAGAGGATTGAAATCATCTCAACCATTTTCTTTGACCACAATGCTATGAAACTAAAAGCCAATTATAAGAAAAACACTGAAAAATACACAAAAATGTAGAAGCTAAATACCATGTTATTAAACAATGAATGGGTTAACAATGAGATCAAGGAAGAAATCAAAACATTCCTTGAAACAATTTAAAAACAAGAGTAAATAATCCAAAATCTTTGGGACACTGGGAAAGCAATCCTAATAAGGAAATTCACAGCATTACAGGCCTGTTTAAAAAAAAAAAAAGATGAAGCTCAAATAAACAATGTAAATTTACACTTAAATGAACTTGAAAAAGACAATAAACAAAGTTAGTAGAAGGAAGAACATAGTAAAGATTTGAAGAGGAATAAATGAGATAAAGTGTAAAAAAATGATACAAAAGATCACTGAATGCAAGACCTCATTCTTTGAAAAGATAAACAAGATTTACAAACCTTTAACTAGACTCATCAAGAAAAAATAAATAAAATCAGAAATCAAAGAGGAGAAATAAGAACTTACCCCAAAGAAATACAAGGTATTATAAGAAAATATTATGAACAACTCTATGCCAACAAATTGGACATCTGGATGAATGGGTAAATACTTAGAAACATACAACCTTTTGAAACTAAATCAGGAAAAATCAGAGAATCTGAATAGACATATCGTACCTATCGAAATTAAAGTAGTAATAAAAAAATTCCCAACAAACTAGAGCTCCGGACCAGATGGCTTCACAGGTGAATTTTACCAAACATTCTGAGAAGCACTAACACCTCACCTTTTCAAACTATTTCAAAAATTTAAGACAAGGGAACATTGCCAAGCTCATTTTACAAGGCCAGCATTATCCTAATTCCAAAACCAGATAAAGATACTACACAAAAAAGAAAATTAGAGGCCAATATCCCTGATGAAAATAGATGTCAAATTCCCCAACAAAATATTAGGAAACCAAATACAGCAATACATCAAAAAGATTATAAACCATGATCAACTGGGGTTTATTCTGGGAATACAAGGTTGATACAACATTTACAAATCAATAAATATAATTTACCACATAAACAAAATGAAGGATAAAAACCACATGATCATATCAATAGATGCTGAAAGAGCATTTGATAAAATCAAGGACCCATTAAGATAAAAACTTTCAGAATGCTGGGAATAAAGAGAACATATCTAAACAAAATAAAGGCCATATATGACAAACCCACTGCCAGCACCATACTCAAAGGACAAAAACTACAAACATTTCTCTTAAGATTGTGAACAAGACAGGGATGTCCCCTCTCACTCACCATACTTTCGGTCTTGATGTAGATTATCCTTCCAATAACCCTGTCCTTCAATATCTTGCCATACTGCCCTTTAATAATCTTATTCTCTATCCCAAGTAGAACACTCACTGTCAAGGTCCCATGTAAACCTTGTGATTGAGAAAATATGCAAATTTTTGTAACCTCAGTTTCAGCATTCTACTTCCCAAAGAATTAGGCAAAAGTCTACTTTTGTTTCCACTCCAACTTAATATTTTTAGTGACTGTGGCAAATTAGTTTAGAGTTAATTTTGATTCTCATTAGCATACCCTACAATTATATTTAGGATCCAATGACTACTCACCACCTTCAACTGTAGTTAATTGCTCACTGTTTTATAGATTTTATAATTGCATTAAAAATAAATTCATCATTAAATTTTCACTGAGATAACCCAATTTTAATATTGAGAAGAAAATAAGGCTTATATGTTTTTATGTGATGCATATAAACAAAGGCATTGAGATAGAAACACATAGGGTGAATATGTAGAGTAAATTCATGAGTCTATAATGAAATAAGTCTTATTGAATAACAGAATATGTTCAGCTTAGTGTCAGAACTAAAAAAAGAAATATATGTTGTGTTCAGAAGTTGGGTAGTTTTGAATGTAGGGGAAAGAGAACTCATTTCTTTTTTCTTTTCAAAGATTTTTATTCATCTTCAGAGAGGGGAAGGGAGGAAGAAAGAGAAAGAGAGAAACAGCAATGTGTGGTTGCCTCTTGCGTGCCCCCCCTGGGGGGATCTTGTCTGCAACCCAGGCATGTGCCCTGACTGGGAATAAAACCAGTGACTCTTTGGATCACAGGCTGATGCTCAATCCACTGAGCCACACCAGTCAGGGTGGAGAACTCATTTCTGAAGCAGGGTATTCCTGATGAAATTGACTTTTATTGTGTAACAAGGTCTCACCAAAGTGTTTTCAGTTTATTTTATTTTAGAGCACTGAAAAAACACTTATTTACAGTTAATTTCACAGAAACCTCTGACAGTCACAATCCTATATGATTAGTTTAGTTTTTCATTAACTAATGGATATAATGGCAAGAAGGTATAAATAGTATTCTGAGAGTTTTGCTAGAGGACAACTGGTTGTTTCAAAAAATCACATCGATTTCTCCTAGTCAATAGAGCAAACAAATGGTGGGCTTTTCTTCCCTTAACAGCTCCAAATTATTGGTTGTATACTAAAAGGGACTGACTGAGAATGTACCTCTATATTAATCTTATTTATGGTATCTATTTTAGAGTCCCAAAGCAATCATTAAAGGGTCAAAGCATATCTGAAAATCACTGGTAATTTTAAAATCATATGAGATGCTTGGCATCCCTTCCTTTATGTGTCTATAAATTAACACGGGTGATTAATCTACATCTGGTCTAGCTTGTTTTAACAAGACTTATCAGAATAATGAGGTATTAAAATGTAAGAATCTAATTAATATAATGAGTTTACCTTCATTTCTATACAATCACTTTTTCAAACTGTTAACTGAACAGATCAACAAATTATCATCAAAACAAATATATTTAAAATCCAACATTTGCATCAATGCCCCTTTCACACTCCTTCCCAATTACTTAATGTTCCCTGCCTCTAAAATAACCATCATGTTAATGACTTCTTAAATTTTCTTTATAGTATCATAATTGGTGGGAAATTAAGTTCTACATGATCATAAGGAAAGCATTTTAAAGATCCACTCATGGCAGATTGTGGTGTGGCATGGTCTATTCATGTGGAGATAGGAGCTGCCCCCTAGGTTTCCTATGTCCCATCTCCCTCCATCCTACCATGGAAAATCAGAAATAGAGTCTATGTCCAGAGATTCTGTGCCACATCAAAATACAGTCCAGTCTAGCATCCAGCTAGTTTAGTGTGTGTTTTTAGCTTTAGTCTGTTTCAGGCTCCCTCCTGCAGCTGGTGTGTGGATCCTGTATGACCATGGACATATAGGACCACATGTCATGGGCTCTGGGTGAGAGAGAGAGCACATGACCAAACAGGAGAGTACATCATCACTGGGTGGGCAAGAGAGCGAGAGTCCTTGTTCCCCTGAAATTACATATCAACCATCAACTTTCATGGGCTCAGGATGGGTTTATAACCCCTAGTTAGACTGACAGACCTCTATGGTCTAGGATCTGCCTCCTGAGCCTCCCAAAAATCCAGCACCGAAATGAGGGAGGGAGGGGTATTAATTCCCTTGGTGGAGCACAATGCTGTAATCCCCAGAGTGTGAAGCTGCAGCTTCCTGGTAAAGCAAACAGGTTCCTGTTTCCCCATTTATTAAGCTCAATATCTACTTCCCTTTGCTCTCTTTCTTTTATAATATCTAGCTAAATACCAATGGTAACAGTTTTACATGTAAACTTACATAAAACAACATTGCACTCTAGTTTTATCTGTTTAAAATTTCATAGAAGTTGACTTAACATATCTTTAATGTGGCTTGATATTGTATTTATGGAAATTATTCTCCACTTGGGAAGTTAGTCCATTTTAATTGCTATGTAATATTCTATTGTAAAATTATAGAACTTTTTTTTTTTTTTACTGATGTTAGATAATTCGGATTTGGATCAATCAAGACTGACTATGTTATGCCAGGAAAACAAAATTCTAAAAATTTCAGTGGTCTAAGTAAACAAAGGGTTATTTTTCACTCTTGCTTCATGTCCACTGAAGATTAGCTGGTGACTCATCACTTGAGTCGTCATCCTTACTCCAAGATACAGTCAAATAGAGCAGCTACTATCTGGAATGTTGCCTAATGCAGCAATGGTGAGTAATTAAGATGAAATTGGCAAAGTACTCACTCATTCTTAAAACTTCTACGTGGAAATAACATATGTCACTTCTAATCACATTTCATTAACCCAAACTTTCACACAGTCTTGCATGACTTCAAAGGGCAAAGAAAGTAAAATCTTCCTAAAATCAAGGAGATGAACTCGATATTGGAGAACAGTACATTTCTCCAGAGGTGGTACTTGATTTATGAAATACTTGGTTTGTTAAACCTTGTTTAATCAGAACACATTCACTCTCATCCTAATGGAGACAATAAAACTTACAAACAGTCCATATTTTTCACTCAAAGCAAAAGATCTTTGTACATCTTGTGGTTTTGCTTCAAGAAGATAACTAAAAAGAAGTTGCGTATCCATCCGGCAGCAGCAGAATACACACTTTTCTTAAACACACATGGGATATTCTCCAGGATGGATCACATGATAGGTCACAAAACAAGTCCAAGTAAACTTAAGACTAGAATCATACCAAGTATCTTTTCTAATCACAATGGTATGAAACAAAATTAATCGCAGAGAAAAACTAGAAAATTCACAAGGAGGTTGAAATTAAACATACACCCCTGAAAAATCAATAGGTTAAAGAAAAATTTGAGGAAAAAGAAAAACAAGTATCTTGAAGCTAATAAAAATCAAAATACAACATACCAAAACTTGCAGCAAGTGCAGTTCTAAGAGGAAAGTGCATAGCAATAAATACCTACATTAAATTTTAAAAAAATTTTAAATAATACCTCAAAGAACTATAAAAAGGTAACCCGAAAGATAGAAGAAAGAAGAAAATAGCAAAGACTGGATCAGAAATACCATATATTAAATAGAAACCAGAAAAAACAAAAGGATTAATGAAACTAAGAGCTGTTTTTTTTTTTTTTTTTTCAAAAGATAAACAAAATGGACAAATCTTGATCTAGGCTAACTAAGAAAAAGAAGACACAACTAAATAAAGCCTGAAATTAAAGAGGAAACATTATATCTGATACCACAGAAATACAAAGGATCATAAGAATCTACTATAAAAAATTATATGGCAACAAATTGAGCAACTTCAAAGAAACAAATAAATTCTTAGAAACATACAATCTGCCAAGACTAAATCATAAGGAAATATAAAATTGAATAGACCAATAATGAGGAAAGAGATTGACTCAGTAATCAAAAATTTCCCAACAAAGAAAAGTTCAAGACCAGATGCTTGTCTCGGTGAATCTGACCAAACATTTAAAGAATTAGTGCCAATGCCACTCAAACTCTTCTAAAAAATGAAAGAGGAGCAAACACTCCCAAACTTATTTTCAGAAGACAACATTACCCTGGTACCAATATATCTTATGAATATAGATTTAAAAATTCTCAACAAAATCTTAGCAAACTAAATTCAACAGTATGTTAAAAGAATTATACACCATGATTAAGTGGGATTTTTTCCTGTAATGAAACAATGGTTCTATAGACACAAATCAATAATGTCATAGAATGAAAGATAATAGACCACATAGAATGAAAGATAAAAATCTATAATCATCACAATAGGTACAGAAAAAGCAATTAACAAATATAACATATTTTGGTAATAAAATACTCAACATTGTATGTAGAAGAAATGTACTTCGATATAATAAAGACCATATATGACAAGTCACAGCCAACACCGCACTCAGTGGTAGAGAGGCTAAATAAAGACTTATCCTCTAAGATCATGAACAAGATGAGGATCCTCTCTTTAACCACTCCTATCAACATAGTCTGGGAAGTCCTAGCCAGAGCAATCATGTAAGGAAACAAATTAAACCAATTCAAATAAAAAAAGGAAGATGTACACAAACTAGTTTTTTAAATTATTTTTTGTTGTTCAAATATAATTGTCTGCATTTACCCCCCACACCAGCCATCCCCATCTTCCTCCCCTGATTCCACACCCCCAACTTGGTTTTGTCCATGTGTCCTTTATAGCTGTTCCTGAAAGCCCTTCCCCTCTCCACCCCCCCCCCTTATCCCCTCCCACCTCCCCTCTGGTTGCTGTCAGTTTGTTCTTAATTTCAATGTCTCTGGTTATATTTTGCTTGCTTGTTTGTTTTATTGATTAGGTTCCACTTAAAGGTGAGATCATATGGTATTTGTCTTTTACCATCTGGCTTATTTTACTTAGCATAATGCTCTCCAGTTCCATCCATGCTGTCGCAAAGGGCAAACTTGTTTTTGATTGTAGATGTTCTTAGACATAGAAAATCTTAGACTTCACTATTCCATAAATGCAACATGATCAGATAAAATTCCTGTAAGTTAACAATTATGGCTTAAAACAACAGACATTTATTTAGATTAAAAATTTTCTGAGTTTCTCTATCGTGAGATGGGTTTGGTTGATTTGAGCTAGCCTCTCATGTGTCTGCAGGTAATTTTTAACTGTCTAGGGTAATGTAGCTTCCTAAATGACTTCCAAAATATTGCAATAGGCTGGCTTTCAACTGAGACAATGGAGGTGATTTAGCCATGTGTAACTCATCATCTAGTGCGTGTACCCAGGTTTATTGATGTAGAAACAGGCTAGAAAGAGGAGCAAGTCACAATGCTCAAGAGACTTTAAGTTTCTGCTTGCATTGTATTTGTCAGTGTCACAATGGGCAAAGCAAGTTATATGGTCAACATAGTTCCAATGGGTTCTGTGTTGCTCTTGATGGGAATTGCTGCAAAATACTGTGATTATTTTTGAAACCAGAACATTATTGCATTTATACCACCAAAACCAAACTGATATTTGCTTAGAATTTTTGAGTTCAAGTTAACACAAAGAATAGGCTTGTATTACTTTATGAGTTGTGGAATGTTCCTGATTTTCTACTATCTAAACCTGTATAATATTGGCATTATTTTTTAAACATTTGAATATATTTGCAGTTTAATTTTTGTTATTATTTTTTAACATTTAACTTTATATATTCTTTACTTTTAGATGTATAACTTGCAAATACCACAAAGTTGGCTTTTAAAAGTTCATTTTGATTGTTTTTATCTTTCTTGTGGGACATATATTCCTTTTATTTTTTATGTAATTACTGGCATATCATACTTAAACTTTCTCTTTCCTTTTTAGTCTTAATTTGTCTCATTGATTTTATGTTATTTTTCTCTTGTTTCTGGTCTTCTGTTTAACAGGGTGTTTTCTTTCTTATTTTTTCCTCTACTTACTGGGACATTTCATTCTTTGATCATTTTAGTGGTTACCTAGAGGTGGCCTATAGCATGCACTTGTCACTTATTAGATTTCAAATGTAATCTGTAATTTATTCCATCCTTAGACAATGTAAGAATTTAGAAAACTAACTATATTAGCAGCACTCTGTCCCTACCTTCTGATTTTACACTTTTGTAGTCTTATATTTTAAATACCTAAAGAAATTAGTAATATTTTCCAGTCACATGCATTTATATTTATACACATACATACCATTTTTTAAACATGATGGAAAGATTTTATTGGGATTAAAGGAATTAAGGCACCCCTGGGATGTACAGGTGAGAAGGTCCTAGCAGCAACTGTCAGGAGGCTCCTGTTGACCCTCCATATATTTTCTTGGAACTCAAACCATCCAACTCAACTTCCTATTTATTTCTGGGCTTGAGATGGGCCCTCCTCCCAATCAACCCCTTTCTTGGCCCTTTTTATATTTAAACACATACACATACCATTTTTGTTGTCTTCTGTTCCTTTTTTGCATCTCTAAAATGCCATATGGGTCCATTTTTTTTCTATAATTAAAAACTCTCTTTGCTTTACTTTTTTAAAAAATACATTTTATTGATTATGCTATTACAGATGTCCCATTTTCCCTTCACTCCCCTCCACCCTGCACACTCTCTCCCACCCAAATTCCCCTCTTTTAATTCATGTCCATGTGTCGTAAGTTTTTTAGCTTCTACATTTCCCATACTATGCTTACCCTCCCCCTCTCTATTTTCTATGTACCATCTATGCTACTTATTCTCTGTACCTTCCCCCGCCCTCTCCTCCTCCCACTCCCCTGTTGCTAACCCTCCATGTGTTCTCCATTTCTGTGGTTCTGTTCCTTTTCTAGTTGATTGCTTAGTTTGTTTTTGTTTTAGGTGTGGTTGTTAATAATTGTGAGTTTGATGTCATTTTACTATACATGTTTTTTTATCTTCTTTTTCTTAGATAAGTCCCTTTAACATTTCATATAATAAGGGCTTGGAGATGATGAACTCCTTTAACTTGACCTTATCTGAGAAGCACTTTATCTGACCTTCCATTCTAAATTAAATATTTGCTGGGTAGAGCAATCTTGGATGTAGGTCCTTGCCTTTCATGATTTAGAATATTTCTTTCTAGCCCCTTCTTGTCTGTAAGGTCTCTTTTGAGAAATCAGCTGACAGTCTGATGGGAACTCCTTTGTAGGTAACTGTCTCCTTTTCTCTTTCTGCTTCTAGGATTCTCTCCTTCATTTTAATCTTGGGTAATGTAATTATGATGTGCCTTGGTGTGTTCCTCCTTGGGCCCAACCTCTTTGGGACTCCCAGAGCTTCCTGGACTTCCTGGAAGTCCATTTCCTTTGCCAGAATGGGGAAGTTCTCCTTTATTATTAGTTCAAATAACTTTTGCACTTGTTGCTCTTCCTCTTCTCCTTCTGGTACCCCTATAATTCAGATGTTGGAATGTTTAAAGGTGTCCTGGAGGTTCCTAAGCCTCTCCTTATTTTTTGGAATTCTTTGTTCTTCATTCTTCTCTGTTTGGTTGTTTCTTTTTTCCTTCTGGTCCACTCCATTGATTTGAATCCCAGTTTCCTTCCCATCACCATTGGTTCCCTGTGCATTTTCCTTTATTTCACTTAGTGTAGCCTTCATTTTTTTCATCTAATTTGTGACCAAATTCAACCAATTCTGTGAGCATCCTGATTACCAGCACTTTGAACTGTGCATCTAATAGGTTGGCTATCTCTTCATCACTTAGTTCTATTTGTTCTGTAGCTTTGATTTGTTCTTTTGTTTGGGGAATTTTTTCTTTTGTATTGACCCGCCTGATACGTAGTGGGGGGCGGAGCCTTAGGTATTCACCAGGGCGGGGCTACCACATCACTGTGTTGTGATGCTATTTGTGGGGGAGGGGTCTGAGAGAGAACAGCAGTGCTTGTTCTGCTCTGCTGGATTTCAGTCACTTCCCCTGCTTCCCACAAGCAAACTGGATCCTTCTGGTGCTGATTGCCATGTGGGTTTATGTACATTCTAGAACCCTGTGGGTCTCTCCAAAGAACTCTCTTGTGAGGCTGTAAGTCTCTCCCAGCACCTCAACTCCCACAGATGTTTTCAATTGGTGTTTTGAGGCTTTATTTCCCTGCGCTGGAGCCCTGGGTTGTACAGTCTTTCTCAGTTCCCAGTTTTGCCTGGTTTATCTGCATGCAAAGGTGGGACCTCCTGTCCGCCAGCCTCCTTGAGTGCCTGGCCCCTGCAATATTCACCACCTGGCTGGGTCTGCCTGCTGATGCCTTGTGCGCCCAGAATCTGCCAGCCACCACTTTTTTTTTGCCTCAACCCCTCTCTGCCTGGCCGCCCAACTTCGTGCCTCCTACTTGTGCCTATTTTAACTTCTTGGTTGTTGGACTTCCATATAGTTCAATTTTCTGTCAGTACTGGTTGTTTTTTTGTTTCTAAATTGTTGTCCTTATTTTGGTTGTGCGAGGAGGCACAGTGTAACTACCTATGCCTCCATCTTGGCTGGCAGTCCATATATATCTCTCTTTGCTTTACTTTTAATGCACGTCTGATAGTTATCAGTTTTCTGATTTTTCTCTGAAATACTTATTTTACTTTCGTTATTTCAGAAATTATTACTGAGAATTATGCTTTGTAAGTTATTTGCCTTACTGTCATTGTCTATATCTTTCATAATCTCTGCTGAAAAGTCAACTGTTAACTAATACTGTTTCCCATTTGAAAGTAATCTATTTTTCTTTGGTTGCTTTTAAGATATTTTTCTTGTCTTCAGCTTTGGGCAATTTTACCATGATTTGTTTAGTTGAAAACTTTGCTCTTCCTCTTCCTTCTTTCCCTAATTTTCTCCTTTCTTCCTTTTGTAGTCTTCTTGGAAATTAGAGGACATCTTAAGTTTGTAATATAGTGCTTTTCATCAGTTTTGGAAAGTTGATAGTCTTTATCTTGGTAAATATTTTTATCTCATTTTTATTCTTTTGTTCTAGAATCCAAATTATACAAATCTTAGAGATTCTCACTATATCCTCTATTTCCAACTGTATTGTATTTTCCAGTTTTTATTCCATCATATTTTATTATTATTTTTAATTATTTTATTGTTGTTCGAGTACAGTTGTCTGCATTAACTCCCCATCATTACCCCTCAACCCCAGCCAACTCCACTTTCCTTCCCTGCTTCTACTCTTCCTTGGTTTGTCCATGTGTTCTTTATCGTTGTTCCTGAAAAACCTTCCCCCTTTCTCTCATTATCCCCTCCTACCTCCTCTCTGGTTACCATTAGATTGTTCTTAATTTCAATGTCTCTGGTTATTTGCTTGCTTGACCTTTAAGTGAAACCTAATATTTTATGCTAATTATTTTCTTGTGGCCTATCTTTTGGTTTATTATTTTCTCTTTGATTTTTCTAAACTGTTTACACTTATCCAATGATACTTTAGTTTAACGATTCTATTTCTCATTCCCATAGTTATAATTTTATTTTTTGTAGTTTTTACATTTTGTCTGAAAAAATTTACCATGTCTTTTGTCATTTTTACATTTTGAGGATAACAATTTAACGTCTGAGTCTATCATTTCAATCTTTAAAACTTGAAAGATCTATTTGTATTGTATACTGTTTTTGCTATTTATTTATATTGTCTTCTTGGGTACCTGATTATATTATAAAATTTTCACATATTATATTTTAAACATGTGTTTAGCAATAACTGGAAAATTGGGATAATTTTTATCTTACCCCAGAGAGCAAATACATTGGGTTTTCTCAAGTGGCCTGGAGATAAAGAAATTTAGGTTACTTCCACTGTTGTTTAAAGAATGAAATGATTCACAGCAAAGTGGTAATGACTCCAATAATTTACATTTTTCAATGTAACTTGTGATCGATGTTCCAGGTATTCTCAAACCCACATGAGAGAGTGGCTAAAAGTATCTGAAATTCATCCTCATCCCCACAAAGAATTAGGATTTATGAATGCACATCTTGGTTCATTGCTCTGATTTCAATTTTTGTTGTTCTTAAAAAATATGTTTTTTAAAGTAAACAACAAAGCAAAAATATTCGCTGTAGGAACTGAACAGGAATACCTCTATATGATTGCATTCTCCCTGCAAGAAAAATATTTGCTGTTCCATTGGATCACTGTGAGGTTCATTTAACACTGTGTAACAAATCTCTTTTTGTCCAGAAAAAGATATGAAGATCCCTAGCTATATTCTTTAATAGAAATATTTATAATAGTTTAGGATTTGCAATTTAATGGAATAAAATCTTTCTCACAATACTGTTAACTGAGAACCAAATCTACATCAAAATGGATTTCTTAAAAGGTTCTTCATATGTTAACAAGCTTCATTACTTCAAAAATTTGATTTAGGAAACACAGAGGAAAAAAACAAAAGAATGCAAACTAAACTTAGCATACCACTATTCAATAATATGAAAGACAATGTCTAACAGAGGTATGTTCTCGTTATCAAAGACCAAATTATTATTGAATATTTATTTCAGAGTATTATAAACACTTGGAGACTCAGGAAAGCAACAGTAATTTTGATTTTGTTCATTTGGTGTCTCCATCAGTGAATACATAGCAGATTCTCAAGAAATTTCAATGACTATCAGGAAAGCCTTACTGCTATCTTCTATTCATCAGGGAGAATAGCCTTCCCAAATCAGACAGAGGGGTGTCCATCTGACTTTCAAAGGCCTCCAGGAAAGGCATGCCACCGCCAACTCTCAGAAACTTTCCATATTTCCAAGAGTCCAGCTGGGTCCCTGAATGCAGTCTGTTCACCAGCTGCTACTGCTTCTCACTGATCTGGCCAGAAATGTACTGGCTATTTTCCACTTCAGCAGGCCGACTCCCTAATCATTTCTAGAACAGCAAAAGGAGTGTTGGAAAAATCCTGTCTAAGCTTTGTTGCAAATATTTAAACATATCTATTTCAAAAGAATCGGAAGGTTAAAAACAAACCATCCATCAAATGATCCTTAAATGAATTTCACCTGGTATATTTGGACATATCTTTTCACAATGAATACAGGAAGATGAAAATAGGATTCTTATTTAATTTCTACCAGGATGTCAAGTTTCATGGTACTTACTATGGTTATTTTCTCAACATTTCCTTTCTTTTATTAAGGCAATAGAAGTTTGTTGTTTGCAATTTATAATTGAAATGCAAATGTGCTATTATATTAAATTGATATAAGTTCTTAAAATTATTGATTCACTGTTGAAAATATGAGATCGTCTGTCTCTGAAATTCTGAAAAGCAACTTCAGAGATTTTCAGATGAATAAATATTGTGTATACCTTAAAAGAACAATGAGTGTTAAAATTCTGATTTATAAATTTTACATCTGTGGCATTTCAGTTTTTACTGGTTATATAGCCTCTTTTTCATCTAAAAAGATGTTGAGACATGAGAAAGTTTGTATTGGGGAATAAAATGATTAGTTTTAACAACAGTCTTTTCAGTTTAAATTGTCCTTTAATTACCATATGAGCTTTATGAGTATAGGATCTGTTTTGTTCATTGATATGTCTCAAACTGCTAGAACAATGCTGGGCACATCATTAGTTCTCAGTGCATATAGAACTCTGATTGTGTTTGACCATTTATTTCTCACAAGTGAATAATTGGTATTATACCTTCATGAGATAGTTATCAGTCTCAGAAGCTATTGCCTTGAGATAAGGATCTTAGATATATATCTAAGTTAAGTTTCATATGTATAACATTTTAAACCATTCTTAAACATTATAATGCCAGTATCATAAGGATTTCTTAGATGTTGGAATACTGTTAAGAGCTATCAAGCCTCGTACTTTCAAAGGCAGTTGGTCTTTGAATTGATGGTTCATCCATCAGTGTCTTAGATCAAAACCCTTAATGGAAAATACGATATTACTGACTGATACGTTGAACATATAACCTATAGAATATAATGAACACAACTTCATTACCTGTTTCTCCCATACTCCTTTTCTTTTTTGAATGTAGAAGCGTTTATTTCAGTGATCAAAAGGCACAGTAAATGGAATCTATACTGATTAAAATTAGGCATATACCTCTACCTGAAATTGATGTTAGTTTTAAGAGGACTAATTCTTACAACTTGTTTTAGGGTAAAACATGTAATAATTTATAGATCATTTTTTAAAACACTTATCCTAACATTGCTGGTCCACCATCTGAACACCCTATCATGGACACTGGTAGCCAATTTTACCATTTCTGATATTGTGCCAACTTCCAAAAATATAAAATCATAAACGCATTTGTTCTACATTATCATTATTAATGGTTTGTTAAAGCAGGACAAAAGAATATATTTTACTTCACAGTTAACTTATGTGTACCTCTCAATATTTGACTTATAGCATGCAGGCCTCCATTTGTGCTATTGCTTTGTTCCCACAGTGATAGGGGCCATATGACTTTCCCAGGCTAAGAAAGTACTTGTAAACTGCCTGCCTTTGAGAAAGGGCGCAAGCTGGTCTTTGGCACCTTTTTCTAACTTCCTCCTCAATAAGAGAGCTACTCCATCAGCCCAGACAGGAACATGAGAGGAGGTTTTGACTTGACTTAGTGGCTTTCTGTTCTCAGGACCTGACATTTTTATGCCTTGGGGTGCTCTCACCTATAATTTTCACACAGTAGCAAGACTTTTCATTCTATAAGCTGGCTACTGTATATTCAGGTTCTCAAAATATCCTACCATGTAGAATTCTGCTGTCAAAATCCCATTAGCCCTCAGATAAGTTTCTAAGGTGGACTTTTGAAATGTCTGTATTTCCTTATGCTATGGTTCATGCTTTCCTCTGGCACATTCTGGAATGCAAGTTGATACCAAGGCAGTGCTATTTGCTGATGGTGGTCTTATCACAATAGCACACCTGTTTCTTGCCATCACACCTCAGAACATGGTAGCTCTGAGCAAAAGATCTTGCTGAAACCTATTATTTCTTAATTAAAGAGTTCAGCTGATCCTTGCCCTAAGGGAGGAAATGAAATATTGCTTGCAAACCTTTCTCTAAAAATTATTTTTCCATAATTTTCTTCCCAACAAATTTTTTCATTTTCTAAAACCCTAATACCCTTCTATATCATTGATCTAGTTGAAGGATTTATGCCACATTCATTTTAATAACTGACATTTATTATATTTGTTATATCATATTACCAATATACAACTAGATTTTCAAATCTCATGACATATTTTCAAATTGTTATATTCATTCACTTGATAATTATTATTCTAATGCTAATATGCCATACATAAAATCATTAAAAGATAAATCTAGAAATGTTAACTTGGAAGAAAACTAGAAAAAATCAAAATCCAATTCAGTATGTAGGTGAAAAATAAAATTTCAACTAGAGTCCCATATTTACAACTGGGCATTGTGATTTCCATTGAAACAATTTTCCTCCCTAAAATCACCTTCATTTTATCAAAGAGACTGCATTAAGTCCAGTTTCAATTTGGCCTGATTATTTGCATAAATACAACAAAAATAGTAATTGGTTATATAAGTTCTTTTAAATTTGCTTTGCTGGAACATCATAAGGAATCTTCAGACTGAGCTTTAGTCAGCTTCTCAGGTCAAAGAAGCCAAGCAACAGAGTTGCCATCTGGTTTTACCTGCAATACCTATAGGTCTGCCTGGATTCCTCAAGTTCTTGAGATCTCCAAAGTGTCTTGAGGTTCCTTCTTTGCAATATTTCAAGAAAGCAACCTTTATTCCTTACCTGGAAAGACTGTCATGAAGCATGTGACCAAATAAGGTACAAGGCCATTTCTGCAGGGGGTTTTTATTAACTTCAAACATCAATCTCAATTCCTTCAGGCTTTCTGGTGACACCCAGAGTCCAGGTATGTCTCTTTTGATCATGACATTCCAGACAAAAATTTGGTTAATAAGACATTTAGAAATGGGTTCTATGTGTCCTATTACAAAGAGAATGGATTCTTATTGGATTTATGCAAACAAACATATTGCCATGAAAATAATATCCACTCATTAAGAGTTGTTTAATTCTGGAGGGATCAACCAGGGAGAAAAATATAAAAGCTTTAATATTGCTTATGAGGGTATAATTTATCAAATTGTTCTAGTGAAAAACAAAGTTCCCTAATGTCTGGAAAACAAAACAGATTTTAAAACTCCTACTTCTTTCTTCACAAGTACATGTCTCCTAAACTCTAAGGCAATAAGCAGCTGGCAGCTTGTCCTAGGCTGATCCCTTGAACCTGTCCCCAAAGCTCCCTTTTCTCTGACTTCCCAATAAGCTAAGGCATCCCAGCCTAGGCTCTCCTCTTCCTTCTTCTATGCTAAACCCTTCTTGTTTCACTGTCCCTAGCTTACGTGTCTTCATAGTACAAAAAAAAGAAGATAAAATTAGATAAAAAAATAAAATTAGCCACTGTGGAAAACAGAATGGAATTTCTTCAGAAAACTAAAAATGAAATTGCCTTTTGACCCGGTGATACCACTATTGGGATTATACCCTAAGGATCCTAAAACACCAATTCAAAAGAACCTATACACTCCAATGTTAATAGCAGCATAATTCACAATAGCCAAGTGCTGGAAGCAACCTAAGTGCCCATCAGCATTGGGGGGCTTTGCCCGCAGGGCACCCCCAGCTGCTACGGATGAGAATAAGTCTACCGAGACATGATCTACTTGGGGAGGAAAGGTGACCGATCTCTCGAAGGAGAAGGACCAAAAGCCTTTTCCTCAACGGCTTTTATTGGATTGGTTTACACAGGAATTCAGGTAAAGCTCATTACTCATTGCCCAGAAATAAGGATCAAATAACAAGGAACTCTGAGGGCCTATTTTGAGTCAGGGTCAGATAGCTAAAGAACGGTAAAAGCTTTAAGGAATTAACCTACTTTTTGCTTGGACCCTTATCATTCAATTGATAGCATTCTAGACAAAGCAGGTTTCATAGGATTTTACATATTCTTTCTTAGGCCGGATCACCCAGGGAACCCACCCTTTCCAGCACAGAGAGGCACCACCCTGTCATTGTTTCAGGCTTAGGTGGAGCAAGGGAACTAAGGCAGCCAAGAGATTAGGAGATTTTCTCACAGACAATGAGCACTCAGGCTTTGTCAAAGCCGGGGCGGGGGGGTGGTGAGGGTCCATCACCCCCTTTTGCCGTAGACCCCAAAGCCTTTCCTTGGGGGTCTCCCACATGATCGTGCCTGTCTTAAGTCATTCCCCCCTTGGGGAATCTTACCCGTCATTGGCTAACCAACCAAGCACTGGGGGCCAGACAGGGTGAAGTAAAAGGAGCAGAAGCGGTATTCCTGCCATGGAGATAAGCTTTTGTCTCCTTGCTGGCCTGTGGTCCAAGGTCGTTCCCTCAGCCTTAGCCTAGGTGGGGGTTACAGCTTCTGATACCAGGCAGGGCAGTTCCCAACACATCAGTAAATGAGTGGATCAAAAACTGTGGTACATTTACACAATGGAATACAACATAGCAGAAAAGAAGAAGGAGCTCCTACCCTTTGCAACAGCATGAATGGATTTGGGAGCATTATGCTAAGTGAAACAAGCCAAGCAGTGAAAGGGAAATACCACATGATCTCACCTATAAATGGAACCTAATCAACAAAACAAACAAGTAACCAAAATACGAGCAGAGACATTAAAATAAGAAACAATCTGACAGTAACCAGAAGATTAGGGAGAGGGATAATAGGGGATAATGGGTGGGGCATCAAGGAACACGTATGAAGGACACATGGACAAAGCCAAAGGGGATGGTTTTGAGGGTGGAAGTTGGGAATGGGTGGAGTCAGGGGGTGAAAATGGAGACAATTATAATTGAACAACAATAAAAAATAAAAATAAATAAATGAAATCTTTAAAAAATAAAAAAAAGATAAAATTAGAAAAGCCCTTTGAAAATAATTAGGTTTCTTAGCTGGCAATGTACATTAGGGCACCCATGACACTTTATGAAAGTACTCATGACTAGGCCCTACAACTAGAAATTCTGACCCTAAAATTCAGAATTAGGCCTATTCCTCTGTTGTTTGAAAACTGCACAGTTGACTCTAATGCCAAGCCAGTATAAGAAATTGCTGATCTGGTTTCTTCTCATTTTACCAATAAACAAACTGAAGTCCAGAGAGAGAAAGAGAATGAATTGAGTAAAGTTGGAGTTAGAAACAGATGCCAAATCCCAGTCCCATTTCTTTCTTCTGTACCAAATGGTGATTTATCAGTCCTTTTGATAGTATTTTTTTGTTTACTGATGTTATTATGTCCCATCAGGCAGCAACTTAACAAGTAGGAAAATACTCCCAAAAGAGCGTTAGAAAATCAGTCTGTTAGAAGAGGATAGATTCACCATGTTGTTCTAAGACAGAAAAACAAGCAAGTCCTGAAGAAACACAGGTAATTTCCAATCTATAAAGAAGTACTACAGGCTGTCAGCATTTGCAATGTCAGCAGATGAGAAATTCACTTAGCTCATGGCTCACAAAAAAAGTTAATTATTACAGTCTATTAGTAAAGTGGTACCTGAATGTTAATCTGCAGAATTTAACTGGCGATTAATTTGCCTCTTAGTTTTTTGGTCTCATAACAATAATATTACAGGGGAAGGCAAAGTCTTCAGACTGATGAATTTTTACATATTAGCATTATTGTAACAATTTAAAATGCACTTGTATTGGAGGCAAACAGCGACATTCTTCAAATAGACCTTTTTTAAAAAAATCAATACTTTTTAAAAAAGATTTTATTTATTTATTTCAAACAGAGGGGAAGGGAAGGAGAAAGAGAGGGAGAGAAACATCAGTGTGTGGTTGCCTCTCATGCACCCTCTACTGGGAACCTGACCTGGTTCGCAACCAGGCATGTGCCCTGACTGGCATTCTATCCACTGAGCTACACCAGTCAGGGTTCATATAAATCTTTGAAGTCGAAATATGTACTTTATCTTTTCACAGCATTCCCTCAGTAAACTTATAAAAAATTATCAGTACTATTCTTAATGTCTTATAGGACAATCCATATATTTGGGATAATTTCTAGAAGCACTAGTAGCCCTTGGACAGCCTGAAATTGAAGAAATGGGCCTAGATTGTTTGGTAAAGCTTATTTTTTAAAAGAAGCTGACAAATACATTTTAAAATGTTGTTAATAATATTTACCAATTTCCAGGTAAGTTTGTACTTGAATATTAAAGGTAATTTTCAAATTTGTGTAAATAAAACACAACTAAGATCAGTGATCCCATATTTCTTTGGTCTTCATGCATTAATACATATTCAGTCTAGTTAGACAGGGATTTCTTTAGTTATGGAAACTTCGAGTTCGAGAGAACTTAAGAGTCCATCTTTTCAACCTCCTATCCAATGCAATAATGTGATGTATATGTTCTCACCTTATCTGACCTTCCATTCTAAATGAAAGTTTTGCTGGATAGAGCAATCTTGGATGTAGGTCCGTGCCTTTCATGACTTGGAATACTTCTTTCCAGCCCCTTCTTGCCTGCAAGGTCTCTTTTGAGAAATCAGCTGACAAAAACAAACCAAGTAAACAGCTAGAACATGAACAAAACCGCAGAAATGGAGATCACATGGAGAGTTATCAACAGAGGAGTGGGAGTGGGAGAGAGTGGGAAAAGGTACAGAGAATAAGTAGCATAGATGGTAGGGAGAAAATAGACAGGGGGAGGGTAAGAATAGTATGGGAAATGTAGAAGCCAAAGAACTTATGACACATGAACATGAACTAAAGGGGGGAAATGTGGGTGGGAGGAGCTGTACAGGGTGGAGGAGAGTGAAGGGGGAAAATGGGACAACTGTAGTAGCATAATCAATAAAAAATAAAAAATAAAAAAACAAAAGGAATTCTAAATGATTGAGATATGTTGCATATTGTTCTCTTTACCTAGGTACTTGCCTCTTCATACTAATTCCCTGAGATCTAGAGTTTCCTGTTACTTCCCATACAGATTTTCACTACATAGGGAAGTACTTTATGTTTCCTAATTCCTAAATTTTGTCATAAGTTATCAACATTCAGTTCTTTCCATTTTCCTACATGTAATTAATCTCTCCTTTGACAAAACACCACTTTCTCAATTTTAATTGATGAAAGAAGTCTGAATCATTTACTTGTTCAATAAATATTTATTTTATACCTTCTGTGTTCCAGATACTTTTCAAAGCACTGGGGAT
This sequence comes from Tonatia bakeri, assembly GCA_004024845.1. Classification (NCBI taxonomy): domain Eukaryota; kingdom Metazoa; phylum Chordata; class Mammalia; order Chiroptera; family Phyllostomidae; genus Tonatia; species Tonatia bakeri. Next base: position 92,582 of record PVIA01003281.1, on the reverse strand, counting down.
ACAGACTCAAGAAAATGGGGGAGGGGCAACAACAACATTTCATCCTCATGAAGCTTATATTCTACTGAAGAGAGTAACAAACAACCAAGAAGACCATATGGTGTGTTTCATCAAATATATAATAAGGTACCTTTGATTGTGAGACATGTCAGAGCTTTAGGTTTCTTATGCACAATTACATGGTAAAACTCTGTAGATTGTGAGTCACATCTAATTTTAGAGGTGCTCATTTGTGAAGAAAAGTTCCTTAGAATGAATAAACCACACTATAGTGGTCAGATGCTATAGGGAGTTTGAAGTTTTAAATAAGATGATCAGTCCCAAAGCCCAACAGTCTTAAACAACCTTCACCTACCTACTGGACTTTGTAGCCTAAAGGTCATGAGAACATTCATACTCAGCGTGTATAAAACCTACTCCCCATTAAATACCTGATGTCAGTGAATGTCTTTGCCATTAATCACATATATCTCTTTTCTCCATTCTGAATAATCGGCAAGCCTTTCTCAATTCAATTTCTAAAATGTTTCTAGTCTCCTGGGTTACTCCCAGCCAGTGCTCTGGTTCATGATTTCAATATCATATACCTCAATTCTCTTGATATTCTACTAACTTGTCTCCTTGGTTCAATTTTCCTCTCATCTCTAATCTATATTTATTTCTGTAATTTCAATTTAAGTCAAATCATCCTTATTTTCAAAAAACTCCATAGGCTATCCTTTGCTTAAATAGAAATGTTCAATTATTTTATCATAGCATTTATTACTCCTTATGACTGAATTTTAGCCTGTTACTCTAACCTTATCTGTTTTTATTCCCTTCCAATCTTCACAGTAAGTGTTGGCTGTACAAAATCATTTCTATTAGTCCAAAGATGGTATTTACTTATGAACATTTGAGCTTCTGTTCATATTGGTATCCTTGACTTGAATTATTAACTCTCTGCCATCCCCCAACATTTTTCTGAGTTTTTCTATTGCTAGTCGTTTTCTTATCTACTAAGTAAACACAAATCACCTAATCTTTGTCCAGTCCCAGCATTTTTTCATACTACTATTTATAACCATCTATTATACTTGCCTGCCTCCTTCACTATACTGCAAGTTCCTTGATAGTGTAATTTATCATTGTGTTTTGAAACAAAAACCTTTAATTCTGAATCTTGATTTTATTACCTAGAAATTCTGTGACCTAAAACTTCTCAACCCCTCTGAATCAGAGTTTCCTTGTTTGTAGAAATGGTAGAGAAATAAGGACTACACATGAAAACAGAGAAACAACCAATTATAGAGATTAGGAGGGCTAATGTACTCATTGATTACTAAGGGTGGTAACTCCAAATTTTAATAAGAAATTTACAAAATCGTCTCTTTAATCCACAAATGTCTGATGTGTGAGACTAGGTGATTGAGAGAAGGGAAAGAGTAGAATGTGTTTTTTGCAGTAATAATAACGTTTCATCAAGGATACTGAATCAAATCTAAGATATAGTATAAAGGAGATAGCAATACGAAAATAAAAGTTAAAACATTAAAGCATACAATATAAAAATATATAATTAATTGAATTTATGATTCATAAAGGAAACATGAGTAAACACTATGTAAAATGTAATGAAGCATACAAGTAAATTAAATTAAAAATGTGATGAATTATAATATCAGGTATAGTAAATTAAAACATAAAATAAGTTATAAATAATAGATTATCCTGTTATTATACATTTTTGTTTTTAATATTAATACTGAATTGTGATGGTTATATTCTTTTGACAGTTTGGTTTTATCATATGGGCTAGACTTCATAGGTTATTTTTCTACTCACTGGCACTACATTAGAATCAAATATTTAGGTTATATATATATATTTGTTTTCTTATTTAAAGTACTAAAAAGCTATGTTAACCATAAAAAATAATAACTGAGAATATTTATTTGACAATGTTTACCCAATTGTGTTTTGTAAAAATAAACCCATTGAAACAGAAGAATAGTTCAGTCAGTTTACTGATAATTTTGAGCAATATCTTTATTTTGCTATTTTCAATCAATATAATATGTGCATATAATTTTAAATAAACAGAATAGAAAGGTTTATAATATAAACACTTTAATCCCCTGTAAATAAAACCCTTTTATGTCTAAGTTTTGGGGGTGGGTAATATACTCTATGTCTACAAATAATATACATACATGAAATTGTTGTTTCAGTTAGTAATTAGACTTGATTGCTAACAAAAATAACAGTGGCTGAAACAAAGTAGAAATATATATGTATACTGTTATGGACTGAATTGTGTCTTACCCACTCCAAATATATCTATTGAAGTCCTAACCCTTAATATCTCAGAATGTATTTGTATTGGAGATAAGGCCTTTAGAGAGATGACTAAGTTAAAATGATAGTGTTAGGATGGGCCCTAATTTAATGTGACCACTGTCCTAATAAGAAAATATTAGGCACTGCTGGTCAAGATGACTGCATAGGCAGACATGGCTCACCTCTTTGCATAAATATATCAGAATTACAACTAAATCATCACTCAAAACCATAAGAAGTTGAGTTGAAATGGAAGTCTGACAACTACAGAATTAAAGAACCATATCCATCCAGACTGGTAGGAGGGCCACAGGTGTGGAATGGGATGGTCCCTCACCCATGTGTGGTGGATGAAAATTCTGGAGGGATATCTTGGGTATGAGGAGTCCCAGCCCCACACCAGGCCCCACAGTCCAGGGTTTCAGTGTCAGGACAATAAGTCCTCACAACTTCTGGCTGCAAAAACCAGCAGGGATTTAGTTAGTGGAAGACACTTCTGGAACTCTAAGCAATTCCTCTTAAAGAGCCCACACACAGACTCACCTACTCATACTCACTCCCTCTGAGCTCCAGCACTGGGGTAACAGTTTGAAAGGCACCAGTGGTATACAGGGAGCAATTTAAGTGTTTGGCATCAAGGTCATCAGAAGCTATTGTCCCTTTTCTAAACCTTCCCCTCACAGAGCTGACAAGCTGGTACCATATTTGAAAATCTATCAACCTGACTAATGTTGTTTGACCTGCCTTAGAGATCCTCAGAGACTCTACCCAGATTACAGGCCCACCTAAGCTACTTTTCCATATGAATGGCTGGTCTTGGCTTATGCTTCACAACTTCCTAAGTCCTATCAGCAAGCAACAGCTGGCCTCAGTGAGCCCCAGGCCCAGCACTAGCAGCAGCCAGGCTATACTCATAGCTTGGCTTTTCCTCACAGAGTCCATGCCCAGCACAAGTAACAGCCATCTCAGATTGCTTAATAGCTCAGGAAGGGTGGCCCTGGGCAAAACACAGGTGGAAACTGACCTTGGCCAGTACTACCCAGGAAACCCCAGAGCCAGTACACTCAATGGACAGCTACATTGGACCACAATGGAGCACCACCATCCTGCCACTGCACAGCTGATCCTCCATGGAGAGCAGAGGTTGGTGGTAAGTGGTCACAGCAAATTCTTGCAGCCTACTGGCCTGGGTAAATCCCTCCCACTGATCTGCAAACAGCAACCAAGGCACAAATACAACAGGAAGGTGTACTCAGCTCACATGAAGGATACACCTTGAGTATCCAGCTTGAGTGATAGGGGAGGCTGTGCCACTGGACCCTATAGGACACCTACTACATTAGGCCACACTACCAAGACAGGGAGTCACAGAAGCTCTACCTAATACATAGAAACACACACAGAGAGGATGCCAAAATGAGGAGACAAAGCATTATGGACTAAATGAAAGAACAGATCAAAACTCCAGAAAAAGAGCTAAAGGAAATAGAGATAAGCAGTCCATTATATGCAGAGTTCAAAACGCTGGTAATAAGAATGCTCAAGGAACCTAGTGAGGACCTCAACAGCATAAAAAAGACCCAGTCATAAATGACGGATACAGTCATTGAAATAAAGAAATAAAGAACAATTTACACAGAAACAACAGTAGAGCAGATGAAGCCAAGAATCAAATCTATGATTTGGAACATAAGGAAGCATAAAACATGCAATCAGAACAAGAAGAAAAAGAATCCTAAAAAATTAGGATAGTATAAGCAGCCTCTGGTTGCTCTGTTGGACAAGAAGCCCAACATCATGTGATAGTGGTGCCAGAAAGAGAAGAGTAAGAGCAAAAAATTGGAAATCTACTTGAAAATATAATGAAAAAAAATTCCCTATTTGGTGAGGGAAGTAGACATGCAAGTCCAGGAAGCACGGAGAGTCCCAAACAAGATGGATGCAAAGAGGCCCACTCCAAGACACATTATAATTAAAATGCCAAAGGTTAAAGATAAAGAGATCATCTTAAAAGCAGCAAGAGAAAAACAGTTAGTTACCTACAGGGGAGTTCCTATACAACTGTAAACTGATTTCTTAAAAAAAACTTTGCAGGCCAGAAGCAATTGGCAAGAAATATTCAAAGTCATGAAAAGTGGGGACCTACAGCCAAGATTGCTCTACTCAACAAAGATATCATTTAGAACTGAAGAGCAGATAAAGAGATTCCCAAATAAGAAAAAACTAAAGGAGTTCATCATCACCAAACCATTATTATATGAAATATTAATGGGACTAATTTAAGAAAAAGAAGATGATCAAAACTATAAACATAAAATGGCAATAAATTCATATCTATCAATAACTGAATCTAAAAAAATAAAGAAAGCTAGAGAAGAACAGAGATGGAATCATGGATACAGAGAACATTCTGATGGTTGTCAGAGGGGATGTGGGTGTAGGGGAGTAATTGAAGAGGTGAGGGGATTAAGAAGTACACATAAAGTAGTTACAGAATAGCCATGGGGATGTAAAGTACAGTATAGGAAATGGGGTAGTCAAAGAACTTATATACATGAACCATGCACATGAACAATGTTGGGGGGATTGCCTGTGGGAGTAGGGGTGCTGCGTAGAGGGGAAGCAAGGTGGGGAAATCAGGACAACTGTAATAGCATAATTAACAAAATCTAATTAAAAAATCAAAGATTAGGATGTAGACAGAGGTACCAGGCATGAACACACGGAGAGGAAAGACCCTGTGAAGAGGTAATGAGAGAGCAGTCATGTATAAGTCACAGAGAGAGGCTTTAGCAGGAATCAAACCCACTGACACCTTGATCTAGGATGTTCAGCCTCCAAAACTGTGAGAAAATAAATGTCTGTTGTTTAAGCAACTCAATCTGTGGTATTACCTTATGGTAGCTTTCTTAGTTTGGGTTACCATAACAAAAATAACATAGTTTAAAAGATAATCTTTTTCTCTCATGGTCATCTACTCTGTTCAAGTTATAATATGAAATTATTTGGAAAGAGGAACAGTTTAGTATATTTTATCTAGACATCCAATAAATACTAAATAATTAAAGTATTTTCCCCATTATTTTATAAATTATGAAATGTAACTCTAAATTATGAGAACAGGTCTCAGAACAGTGTCCTTCCATTCAGAAGTCAAGCTATCCGGCACTTCCTTCAAAAGTGATGCTGCTATATTGAAGACCTTTTGCAAAACTTTTTAAGCAGATGTCTCCTCCATTTCATACTTAACCAGAGCTTTTGCTTTAATTTTTCTCCTTCTCCTCTATGGTAGTCTCAGATCCTTCAACAAGTCATTTTTCACAAAGACATCCAAGAGCTATTTCGGTACAAACATTTCAAAGAGCTTCAGCTATTTCTATTCTTATTTGGGAATTACAAAATTCTGGTTGGCCCATTTACTATGTTAGTCTGTCAGCAATGCAGTTGTCTCCTATGATAATATCTGAAATGTTCCATAAAAATAACAGGGAAAAGAACAGATGAAGGAAAAAACACACAAAGATTTCCTGAAAAAAATATTTAAAAGCCAGCACATGTCTGACTTACCATGCACTACATTTTTGAGGGAGAATATTAAAACAAATATTTCCTTAGCTTTCAGAAAATTGGTTTATATAGGCCATTTAGCAATAGAACTGCAAAATAACTTTAAAAATAACTATCTTTCTAAAGTATTTATTTTCTCCTCAATATTTTCCCCAAGTGGTACTATATATTATTTAAATTCTTAGAATAACTCTTAGAAATACTAAAGTTTTACTTCCAAGTAATTTTAAAACATAGTTACAGAGATTGAGTTTTTTTTTACCATTTAATGCTTACCACTCTGACAAATATATTTTGGTCCCTCTCTTTTTAAAGACTAAAAAGGGCTAGTAGGAAAGGCATGTTTTGAAATTTGTCAATGGAACATAAAAGTAATAATCCAATATCATTTTTAATTCTCAGAACAACTTGTGTATGTAATATTTCTTCATGAAAAATAATTAACATAAAGTTATGTCTCCTGCCTCTGTTTTTATTTGTGAAATGTGAAATACATTTGGTCTTTTTTATTTTCCTACTACAAAAAGGACTTCACATTTTTAACATTCCCAGTGGTGTCCAACCTGTGGCCCACAGGCTGCATGTAGCTTAAGATGACTATACAGCCCTATACCAAATCGTAAATTTACTTAAAACATTATGAGAATTTTCTGTGATTACGCATCACAATGTATCTAATGAGTGGCCCAAGACAACTCTTCTTTCAGTGTGGCTCAAAAACATCAAAATATTGGGCACCCCTGTATTTGTCATTAAGATATAAGAGACATTAAATTATCTACTAAATTTGACCTCAGACTTTAAGATGCTGACCAAGAGGATAAATGCATTGTTTGTGTGTGTGTGTGTGTGTGCGTGTGTGTGTGTATTGCATAACATTTTGGATAATAAAAATGATAAAACTTGTAATGATGAAATATCATAATTTATACTCAAAAGTTTGTTTGGAATATAAAGAAAACCTGAAATATATTTGAAATTGCATCTCCCTTATTAATTTCTGATACATTATTACTTTCCTTTTCTGATCGATATTGTACTTTTCCCAGCAGATAGATAAACAGATCTGCTTCATAACCATGGAGACATTTCCTGAGTGGTTGTATATTTGGTCTCAAATTCACCATTTCTAAATAATATAGAAAGATGTAGGAAAGATATTCAGCAGCTATGATGATATATTTGTTATTGAATTGACTGTTTAGAAGTATTAGTTTTTTACATCCACATTATCCACATTAATATCTCTAGAGGTTTGGTCATCTATTATAATTTTATCACTAAAAATATATGTATGTTAACAATATATTAAATAAAAATGAATAATTAATCAAAAATATTATTGGGCTCTCACAGAGAAAAAATTGCTTGTCAAATTGAAAATGCATCAGCAAAATAAAATAAGCAACGTCTACTTTCTATAAGATAGGGAACAGCAATATCTGTTTTCTTTTCACAAATAAACAGATTTCCACCCATAAGGTACTTCTGCTTTTACATTGCATTTATTCATACATGTATACATTATTTTATTTAAGAAATAACTCATGAAACCTATCACTTTGGAATCATGGTGCTTGTTGCTGAGAATGCAATGAGTAGCAGTACTCTATTTTCATGGTGCTTACGATTGATTGCATGAGATAGGTATGAGTCCATTAAACAGAGTATAGGTGTAATGTGAGATACGTGCTATGATGGACGAGACTCTGATTCCATTCTTAGAGCAAAGAGAAGTCATTGAACAGTCTGAGTCAGATTTGGGCTTCAAAAAGAACAGAAAACAGTAAGCAAATTTTTGTGTTAGTTTAGTAAGAAATCATAATAGTTTTAGCTATGGTGGTGGCTGTGGCGACGGCAAAAAGAGTTGGACTTAAAAGAGGTAAAAGGTAATGTTGAGAGGACTTGTGAATTATGTACAGGGGCATGATGAGGGAGAAGGAGAAGCCCAAGGGTGAATCCTAGGTCCGTGTTTGCAGAATTGTATGAGTTGTGAGGCTAGTCTCTAAGAAAGAGAACACTGAAAGAGAGTCTGGCTTCTTAGGAACGATTAAGATTTAGATGCCTTGAGTTCGAAGGGCTTTAAATATCTGTATCAGCTAAAGTCCATTCAGGAGACAGACATCATATCAGTAGTTTTACAGAGAGAATTTATTATAAAGAATGTTAAATTACCTATAAACTTATTAACTAAAAAAATATAAAGACAAAAAAATTAGGACATCGCAGAGGTATAAACTGCGATGACTACCATCCTTCTACCTGAATATGTAATGGAAACACCAAGAAAAATGTATATTCTCCAAGACTCTTCTCTTCCAAGAAGAGAGTCTTGGAAAATGTGAAAGTTAGATCACTGAGAAGGAGGTGCCTCGACTGGCCTGGAGTGAGTGTTTCTGAGCTGAAAGATGCACCACCCGTAAGGCTGGGACTCATCTCTGGAAAGCAGGTGCTGGAAGCTGGTTCTGGTGCTTTTGAGATGAAGCTTGTTCTGTAAGTGTTGGAAAATATGCAGTTAACTATTTATAGGAAATAACTTCTGTTGCCAGAGTAAAGAAGCAACATCACTGAGAGTAAACTCAAACAATAAGGTTAGAGACATTGAGTATCTTTCTTTATATCTATTGGCCACCTGCATGTCCTTTTTGGAGAAGTATCTTATTCACATCATTTGCCCATTTTTTAATTGGATTGTTTGGTTTTCTTGGTGTTGACTTGTATAAGTTCTTTATGTACATGTATTTTGGATATTAACACTTTACCAGATGTATCATTGCATGCTATTTACAATAGCCAAGATTTGCATGCTATTTACAATAGCTCAAGTGCCCATCAGTAAATGAGTGAATAAAAAAGCTGTGAGCCCTGGCTGGTGTAGCCAAATGGATTGAGCTCAGGCTGCAAACCAAAGGATTGACAGTTCGATTCCCAGTCAGGGCACATGCCTAGATTGTGGGTCAAGTTCCCAGTGGGGGCACCTGAGAGGCAACCACACATTGATGTTTGGCCCTGGCTGGCATAGCTCAGTGGGCTGAGTGTGGGCTGCAAACCAAAGCATCAAAGGTTTGATTCCCAGTCCGGGCACATGCCTGGGTTGTAGGCCATGGCCCCCAGCAACTGCACATTGATGTTTTTCTCTCTCTCTCTTTCTCCCTCCCTTTCTTCTCTAAAAATAAAGAAATAAAATCTAAAAAAAAAAAAAAAAAAAAAAACACCCTGTGGTATATTTGCACAATGGAATATTACTTGGCTGTAAAAAAGAAGGAAATCTTACCCTTTGCGACAGTGTGTAGACCTGGAGAGTATTATGCTAAATTAAATAAGTCAGTAAGAGAAAGACAAATACCATATAATTTACTTGTATGCAGAATCTAATGAACAAAATAAACTAAGAAAACAGGAACAACACATAGATACAGAGAACAGATTGACAGCTGTCAGAGGGGAGGTTGGTTGGGGTCTGGATGAAATAGGTAAAGGGATTAAACCAAAAAAAAAAGAAGAAAAGAAAAGAAAAACCTCATAGACACAGACAACAGTATGGTGATTACTAGGGGGAAAAGAGGCTGGAGTTAGGTAGAAGAGGGTAAAAGGAAGATAAATGGTGACTGAAGGGGACAAATTTGGGTGGTAAACACACAATACAATATACAGATGGTATATTACAGAATTATATACTTGAAACCTATATATTTTATTAACCAATTTCACCCCCCAAAATTCAGTAATTTAAAAAAGAAAAAGTTACAGAAACTTAGATCCATGAGCCTTTCTCTTTGGCGTTCAGATGGAGTCCAGCCAGTCCCCTGTGATTGTCCTTCAAAGCACACACATGAAAAGAGAAAAAGGGATTGCCACTCTTCTCTCAGCCTTTGGTCTTCCTCTAATATCCCTATTTGCAAAGCCAAGAGGAATTCAGTTGCTCAAGAATAAATGTACTTTCAGAGTTCCAGTCACAGTATCACAAAGCAGAGCATGGAAGAGCAAGTTCAGAGCAGAAAAGTAACAACATAATGTTTGACCAAACATCTAAGTGGAAATGACAATCAGGCCGGTGGATATATGATCCTGGAACTTACTTGATGTCTGATATATATCTTCAGCACATTGAAATCATCATGATGTGGGGTAAGGCTGCCTGGATAGGAAGAAAAGAGGGACTGGGGCTGTGTCTTGAGGAACTTGATGCCTGAATAGCTAAGGAAAATGGTCCAATGATAACTGGGGCTGTTAGAGAAAATAGAGCCAGAAAATATTGTGTCAAATTAAAAAATGATGGAAAATATCATTTAAAGATGAAGGGGGTGTTCGACATTGTTTAATGCTACTGAAGAGTCAAGTTAAATGATGAATGAAAAACAGCTTTTAGATTTTTTTTTTTAACCTTTCAACTACAGGGAGCAACAACTGGTCCTGAGAATACGTGTGAGTGCCTGGGTGTTTTTTTGTTTGTTGGTTTTGTTTTGCTTTTTGTATTTGTTATGAATGAGTGTGTGTGTTTATTGTCTTTTTTATTTTCCTACTGTATGTTTGCATGTTTATTCTCCCACTATATGTACTGTATGTTTATATGTTTGTTGTCTTTTTTATCCTCCAACTGTATGAAGTGCACTATTCGACTGAGTAGCTCATTCTTTCTGGAGAGAGCACTGTCCAGGATTGGGAGCCCATGTCTCCTTCCAACCAGCTGAAGTCTCTGTATTCATTCACATATACCTTAAGTTCCTGGAGTTTGAGCCATTTTTCCCCTTTGGGTTCAACTTGTGCTAGAAAGGCCACCTTGACCAGATCTAGTGTGAGAATGTCTACTCTGACATAGTTTGGGGTGTCAAGCTTATTTTATTAAAGTTTGGTGTGTGCCAATGAAATGTAGGTGTCCTGTGGACTTTAGAAACCATGGCGTCCAGGTATAGTCACACTGACACTATGAGCCCTAGATCTGCGGGTACTCAGGCAGTGACAAAGATGTGGTGATTCCTCCCTTAGCAGGTGAGGGTAACATGGTCCATGGTTGGGATGGGCATAGAGGCAAGTAGTCTTTGAAGGGCACTGTACTTACATCTGCAGGAAGAGGAGAATGAGAAGGATGCCTGTGTACTGGTGGTGGTAGGTAGGCAAAACTGAGAGCACCAGTTGTTAAGAGGCAGGTGCCTCTGCTGACATGGGACACCATATTTTCTGATTTCAGAATGTAACAGCATGCTCAGGTTGCTGCAGCCTTGGACCTTGGCAGACATCAGACTGGCACCCAGGGCTCTGTTCCCAGAAGTCAGCGTGACTGCCTGGGGCCCTTAGGCATCCTGGATGGCTATAGTTTTACGGCGCCACATGAGTAGCTCACTCCCCTACTATGGATTCTAGCACTTCCTCCTGTGCTGAATATTTGGGCCAGAACACCGTCCCGCACACGTGGCTGGAGCTCTGGAACCAAGACCTGCCACACTGTGACTCTGATTGGAAGGCCTTGAGAAGACTATGAACCTTGGGGATTGAGTGATAGGCGGTATGACCCGAATTCCTTACAAAGAACCCAGGGAAAGGCGGTCTTCTGCCCAAGGCACACACCTGTTTCTTCTCATCCCAGGACTTCCCAGCCGGCCCCACCCCGGAGGGCTCACGAGGTCTCACGAAATCAGCGTGAGTATTGTGGCCTCACCTGCCCACAGGGCCTCAGACATGTTTTGCTCATCTCCAAGGTGCCCCTACGGTGGCGCTGCACCCATGCCACCCTCGTCCAGCTCCCTCACCTGGCAACTTCAGAAAGAACTATTTTGGTGGCTATGTGAGCAAAGGCTGACCGATGTGAATTGAGAGGTGAGTTGAGGAAGCAAGAAGTGGGAAAACTTTTTACTAAATACTGTCATGAATGAAAAAGACAAACTGGTAGCTGATAGGAATGTGGAATCGAGAGGTTTCTTGGTTTGATTTTCAAAAATGTGATAAACTTGACCAAGTTTATACATGTAATAAAATTATCCAAATGAGAAGCAGTTAAACATAGAAGAGAAAGAAGAGAAAATTGGTAATGGAAGGCACCTGGGAAGGTTGGTGGACCTAGAAATGTAAGTTGCAATATTGTGGAGGAATATAAAAAAATACCTGTGCTTATCTATTGTTATTATTAAACGGTTGCTTTTAAGTAAGTTGAAAGAAGACATATATTCATACTTTATTTTATTATTACATAATTACTTTCACCTGTGCTGTGTTTTTTCACATGGCTTAGAATAATCGTATAGGTGACTTGCTTTCAGCCTAAGAACTTTCTTTAGTATTTCTTATAAGGGATAGCTGATATCAACAAATTCTCTTTGTTTTTGTTTATCTGGGAATGTCTTTATTTTGTCTTTATTTTGAAACATAGAGGATTTTATTTCGAGGGACATAGGATTCTTGGGTGACAGTCGTCTTCTTTGAGCACTTTGAATATGGTGTCCGACTGCCTTCTGGACTGTGGTGTCTGATGAGAAGTCAGCTGTTGAAATTAAATATTCTGAACCTTATTAAAATTCTTCACATAACCTTTCACATTGGTTTTAAAATATTGAAAACAGGAAGCACTGTTTTTCCTTTTATATATTATACAAACTGAAAGACCAAGCCAAAGAATATTTTATATATATAAATAAATATATAATGTGACTCATAAGTATATATATATTATATATATTCAACTTTTCCCATCAGTCAAAAGTTAAAAATTTAGCTTTCTAGACTTTTTGCAGGTCATGTTTCTCTATGAGAAATAAAAAATTCTCACAAAACAATAGAAAGTATTGAATAAAATTGCTGAAAACAGTTCCATGAAATAGGTGCATAAACATACAGAAATATGCTTCCAAGATTAGAGCTGCACAAAGCTCATTGAGATAATTGCTGCTTAAATACATTTGGAAAATTCTACTTCTTTAATCTCCTTTGATATTTCCATATTAAAGTTCTGCAAAGTATTACACTAATAATTCTACTTAACTTTGTCTTGAAAATTAAAAAAAACATTTGGGCAAGAACACTTTATTCATGGAATATATTAGTATTCTGTGAGCTAGTGTTCTGTGGACCACACTGTAGAAACTGTGACCTGAGGGAATAGTCAGTTAGCAAGCTTTAGACTGGATATCCTAACACACACATCATTTGAAAAGTAGCATTCTTTCAATGTGCCTGTTTTCACAAACTTTTCTTACTATGTTGTATGCAAATTTTTCTCTAAATCACTCCTTTATTTCGCTTCCACTCTGATAATCCATCTATATTTACAGATAAATGCAATTCAACTCAAAATCTCCAAAATGATCATTCCTCCCCTAACTTCCTCAGTCCCACTGATCCATGGCACTCTTTGCATCTTATTTGGTCCACTTGTGGGGAAGACAGTCACAATGGTTGGTTCTAGCAGTTTCATTATGTCTAAGTTATTGTCTTTCAAAGTCATCAGTTATTTTTTAAAAATAAAATCCATTATAAAAAATAGTATTTTCACCTTTACCTCTAATTTTAATATGAAGTACAAATGCATGAAATTTGCAGATTCCAAATACAGGTGTGCCTTCTTATTGGCAAAATGCAATCATACAACGAATTGGCTATTGCATTACAGTGCGATACAGGTTTGGCCCACACCTCTTCTGCTGCTGGCAATACAGAAATGGTCTTCTTTTGCACCTTCTTTCAATATGTTTTATTATTTAGGCCAAGAGAATGGTCACTCAGTGGATGTTCTTGGCATCTCTAAGACACAGATGCTGGGCTCTCATGTTTATCTTTTTTCCCAACAGGATCAGAATGGGAATAAGTGCCTAATTTCTTGGCTAGCAGCCTTTTACTAGGGTTACTTGCTAGATTTTTGTGGCAGCCACAGACTTACCTTGTGCTAGTAACATGTTAAATAGCTGATTATCACTTGTGATTATTTTTGATGATAGAACTCTTTCAGAGTGATTTTAATTAAAAAGATTTATTTCATTGTATAATCCCAGGTTTTTATTCAATTTACACTGTACCCTACACTTTATGATATTTATGCTCCTAAATTTTTTATTGTTAAAAAGTAATGAATGAAATATAAAATAGAGAAAATTTGAAAATTAAAAAAATTCTGTGACATAATACAGTGAATAGTTATAATTAGTTTATTTAAACTTTATTCATTTAAACATTTACACTCTTTAGTATAATGGTGGGATGTGATCTTTTACATAAAAGATCATCCAGACCAGTTAAAAAAAGAAAGGGAGATACAGAAACATGTTACCAAAAGTGTCCAATTTCTATAACTAATCCTGCTATGAGAAAAAATGAGTAAGTAAAGTGTGAAATGGTGACCCAAGTCAGTGGGGGACAACTAATTTGAAAGCTTTCCCATTGAGGCTGTAAAAAAGTATATTAGCTATAGGAAGTGATGAAGACAGGTTTACTGGGTGAGAAAGTAGAGTGTGGGTGTTTCAGATTATATTTTTATGACAGGCTACCAAGGTTCGAAAAGGCCTTATAAGCAATCCTGAGCATAGTGGATTTCCTGATGATCTTGTAAGTAGTGGAAACCACTGAAGATTGTGGCAATAAAGTTTCTATGTGTGTTAAAAAAAAAAAAAACAACTTTGGGAGTATGGGAGACAGATTGCTTTTAGGGGTTTCAAACAGCAGATACTTCAGTTGAGAAATGATTTCAGTAGTCCAAGGTAGAGCTAATAAGGGCTTCAGTTAAGACAACAGTGGAAAGGATGATAATTAGCAGGGTTTCCAGAAATATTTCAGGAAATAAAATTATATTACTGAGAATATCTTAAATGAATGCATATCATAACACCTTTTTTTCTTCCCATCTCCCTGATAGAACAACTTTAAACATAAAAGAAATCTAGTGTGAGATGCAGGAATAAATTAGAGTATTTTTGAGGCCTTGAATTTTCTGGAGAAGAGAACAACAAAAGCATTCTGTTGTGTAGATCTGTTAGAGATCAGGGAGGCTGATTGGGACTGCTGGCACCTGTATTCTCAGAGGAAGAAGGCATTATACACTGCCAGTCCCCTAACAGAAGTCTGTCTTCACCCCATGTCCACCCCTATCCCGAGCCACTTCACACCAGGGAAGTCTCAGATTTGAGAGCCAAAACTGAAGGGAAGATTTAAATTTTGACAACCTTCTTTCATTTGGCTTACTAGAGCAAAAGATCAATGTAGCATTAATCTTTGCAGGTTTATCATGGTTGCAAAAGGCTCCAAAAAAAAAAAAATTGCACTCCAAAGCCAAAATTAAATAAAAATTCTTGAATCAAAGTGAAAATAAAAACAAAAATATAAATCATTAAAAAAATTAAGTGAAAACCTAAACCATATCAAAATGTACAATATAGAGGTAAAGTTGTGTTAATAATAACTACAGAGAAATAGTTTTATTATTAAAATAGAAATACTGTGATGTACATATATAACATGTGAACGTCACTATGTGAAGACAAAGCTGACAGTGATGTAAAATGATGTAAATATATAACATGAAAACAATGTTGATACGTAAAGATAAAACAAGAAAGAAAATTAGTAAAGTACTATTAAAGTAACTAAAAGAAGATAAAGTAGGAAAAAATAAATAAAACCAAATTTTAGCTCTTTGAAGACAAACTGGAAAAACACTTTACAAACCTGATAAAGCAAAAAGAAATCAAAATAAACAGGTTTAAGAATATAAATTGATATATAACCAGAGATACTAGAAGTATTAAAAGTATTAGTAAATATTGCATGCAATTTGATGGCAATGAGTTTGAGAAGCTAGAGAAAATTTTAACTTTTCTTGTAAAATATAATTACCAAAATTGATCCAGGAAGGGTAAGAAAATCTGACAAACCAAGTATAATATAAATCGTAAACATTGATGAAAATAGGCATAATATTCAGAGAGTTTTGTAGCTAATTTTTATTTTAATTCAAATAAATACATCTATGAGGTCCATCCAGAAAGTATCCAGCCATGTAATATGACAAATAGAGATACTTATTGAAGAAGACACAAGATACAAGAAACATTATACATAGGGCAATGATGCCTCAGTCCCCTTCAAAGTAGGTCCCCCTACTTTGGGACCTCACACAGTTCTCCCAGTCTCCATCAGCTGCCACGTCATATTTTGCTGAATCTTATCCACAGTCTGAAATCTCTTTCCTTTCAAAGGAGATTTTAGTTTTGGGAAAAGGCAGAAGTTGTAGGTTGCCTAATCTGGGCTATAGCAGGGCTAAGTCATCTGGGTGATTTTGATGTTCTGCTAAAAAATTCTGCTTGAGATATGGTTCATGAGTGGGCATGTTGTCATGATGAAACTGCCAATCACCAGTTGCCTGTAGCTGTGGCCTTCTGAATCATCTGATTACTTCCATGGAGGAATGTTCAAGATTAATGCAAAATTTGATGCAGGTTCATTGCTCTACTCAGTCATTTTGAGTGTGACAATCACACAGTACACATGCTCACTCAATGACATCTGCCACCCCCGCTGACTAATACAGTGAAGTCATCATTGTTCACACATGTGCATTCCAGTTCACTGTCCTTGGCTGCCAGATTACATGGATGTTGCACAAACCATTCTTGTTACCTTAACAATGACTGGACTTTTTCCAGGCAGACCTCATATGTGTTTTAAACGATGAGAAGCTACACAGAAAAATGACAGCTTCCCAACTCATTTTTAAAAGCCATCATATTTCTAAATTTGAGCCATGTAAAAAATACATAAAATATACACTTTTATTTATAAATATAAAGATGAAACATCTAAAGAAAATTTGAACAAATTGCAATATGCTGTGTCCAGGTGGAGTATTTTAGAAATGAAGATGTTTTAACATTAAGAAACATAGTTGTTAGCTATAATAACCACTTTGTACATGATAAGACAATGAGAAATAGGCAACCCTTTAAAACAAATTCTTAAAATTAAAAAAAAATGTTCACAGTGGTTTGTATCAACAGGATGCATTTTATGACAATAACATGTACAGATTTAGCACCCTAGGGCTCTCTCGTTATGCTAAAGAAAATGAGCATTTACATTATTCATGGATTGTATTGAATTTTTTAAAAAGGAGAATCGTATACTTACCCCTTAGGATAAACTGTCCTAGGGTATGGAGCTTTAACACCATCATTAAAGTTGTTTGCAAAAGGAGGGGGGAATTTAAAAAAAAAACAAACATTTTTTCTTGGGAGTGAAGTCTTTCATTCCCTGTCCTAACTAGCAAATGCCATTCATTAACTCAAAATGGAAAGGAGGGCCTCACAACACACTATTTGAGCAAGTGGACCAATTCACAGTTTTAAAAATGAAGGTTACATGGTACAAGTCCCAGCTAGGCACAGTCAAGATGACATCTATTTCTTGGCTTCTTTGTGATCATGCCCCTTGGAGGTGTTGTGGGAATTGTGGCAATCAGCTCGTTTTTCTCTGCAGGCTTTAAAATCTGAAGAGAGCACATTTAGTGTTCAGTCCACTCTCAACATGGCACCTGCATTTTCAAATTCTCCACAATAATTGGGCACAGAACACAGAGAGACCAACTGACTCTGTAAAACATTAATATCCATTTTTAACCACCGGATGGGCTCTACATATAAGATCCAAATCATCCTTATGGAGAAATTTTGCAACCACTTCTGTCCCAAATGTGAAAGACACTCCTCTGTCATTTTCACCCCAACCTAAGACATCTTTATCAGGGTCAGAATGCAAAAGATCACAAAGAAGACCTTGATCTGGTACATCAGTTGGTCACATAATTCAGCAAATATCCTCCATAGATTGAAGATCTGTTGATAAACCTCCATGACAAAATATTTTCTCATCTGAATGGCTGCTATAGGTAAAGAGTTAAAGTAGTCTGTGAGAGTTTTCCATGGTTCTATGTTATATCTTCCTTTACATTCATCATAAAGTCCATACATTCTATTGATTCTGGCACACTCTTGGTTTCCTCTGAGAAGAAAAAATTCTCGGGTGTTTGATTTTGCATGCCAGTAAGAGGCAGACAGTCTCCAGTGACTCCTTCCCCGGTCCACATACTTGCCAAGAACCAGGTAGTTGCTTTCTGGCAGGAAGCCACTGTACCCAAAATGTCAAAGTAAATCATGGAATTGCCCATGGATATCACTACATATTTGATTGGTAACTTTTCAACCTTGCCAACATCACTGGCATAATGTATGTTTAATTTAAGCACACTTTCCTCTACCGTATAGTTAAAATGACTACTAAACCCTTTATTTAAAATGTTTGTGACTCTTTCCTAAAGCCAAATTTTCTGTTGTAATATGTACTGACACGCCCAAGTACAAGGTGGTAGGTTGTGTGTCCATGCCGCCTTCTTGAGGCTTCAAAACCAGACTTTTGAGTTTCAATAGCAGTTAGTAACATAGTACAGTTTAAACTATTAATGATTAAAGTTAATACATTTTGCATGATTTCCACATAGTTGCATCAGGCCTGAACCCATCCATTCAGAAAGCTCCAAATTACAGAAATAACACTGTTCTGTACAAGTGACTGATCTTGCTTTCCTTGGTCTACCTCTTTATTCTGAGGTGAAGTTGAAGCTTATAAGTCAAAATAAAGGAACTCACTTTCTATCCACCAGTTTATACAGAACTTACATTATCTGTGACTTTTTAAAACTCAGATCTGTTGAAAAGAAATCTGTTTCAATAGATGAGCATGTATAATAATACCACGTGACAAGAGAGGATTCAGACGTATTAAATGCTGAGCGTGTTAAATTCTCTCAGTGTCTGTTCCTCAGCACAGTACACACAGGAGAACTGTTGGTGGCATACTGAATGGAGCTTAATGAATAAACTTCTCTGGAAATCACATACACACACAGAAGAAACATAGCTTGTTAATTTATTGTAGTTTATTAAATCATTACACTAAAAAGTTAAAAATAGAACATAACTTTAAAGTACTTAGATATTTTCTAAAAGTTAACTGCTATTCTTAATGTTTTTCAAGTAAAATAGAAAGTGAAGCCTACTTAATTATGAGAATGGATATTTTCCAAAAATATCTGAAATACTGTATAAAACTGCAAGTACTCAAATATTTCTGTTCAAATAAGTATGAGAAAAAGAAGCCTACATATGACTGTAGACCTGAAAAACTCAAGACACATAATTAAAAACTAACAAGCAGTCACCTTTTAGAATTAGTAAAAGCTTTTGATAGAGCACTTACTTGCACATAATAAATATGTAAATGTCCATAGAGGCTATATTAACAACCAGTACTTTGAAATGGAAATGGGGAAAAATAGGGGACCTTAGCTCAATAATATCAAAACCAAAAATTCAGAATAAAGAAAAGAAATCTAGGGAGTTTGTTATGAAGATAATCACCAAACTTTACTGAGTAAAAAAATGGGCTGAATAATTAGAGAGAAATATTATCTTCCTGGAAAGAACACATACTATTGAAAATGCCAATTAACCATTAACACAAATTAACCATCTCAGTCAGAACCTAACTTGTGATTTAATTGAAGAGAGTGACAGTTAAGTTCACATGGGGCACTGTAAGTAAGGATTTCACAGAATAATTTGGAAAAGTGAATGGTAGTAAATGGAGAGTTTCCCTGACAGATAATTAAATTTATTGATTTCAAGCAAGTTTTGTATTCATGAGCCACAAAAGCCACTATGTAAACAGGATATTATAGGCAAATATAAATAGGAAATTAATTCACTGATGATATTTGGTAGCACATAGCATCTTATGGAAGAGAATATGTTTGGAAGCCATGCAGCCGGGGTTATCTGCCAAAATGTGTAGATGTCCCATTAAGAAACCACTGCTACTGTAACAGAAACAGACATACCACAGCCAACAGAAATTTATGTCTAGGACACACAGGGACCTGGATTAGGATACCAAAAGCTATGTAATAATTATAAAAAATGGCCCAAAAGTAGACAAGCTCTTGAGAAGTAATAAAGCCTTTGAATCACTATAGTCCCCAAACTGAATAAAGTTGATGTAGTATAGCCAGTGTCACCAAATGCCTGCTAGAATTATAAATACACATTGCTCTGTAGAGAAACATATCTTTTTGGAACTCAAAGTATTTTTTCGGTTACTTATATGCTATATCCAATACCCAACCAAAACTAATAATACATATAAAAAGATATGACAATATAACTAAAAACTAAGAGAAACTTAGACCTAAACAAACAGTTCTTCAAGTGATAATACCTTGAAATAAATGTACATAATACATATTCAAGAAAAGAAGGTATAGGAGGTATAGAAAAGAAGGTATAGGATTGAGACTTTTGGCAGAGAACTGAGAAGTAGAAAAAATAACAAAATATGAATTTTAAAACATGTGGAATCTAAAAGAGACAAACTCGCAGAAGCATAGAGTGGACTCATGGTTGCCAGAGGCTGGAGGGGAGGGGAAATAGGGACAGGCTGGTTAATGGGTACAGACTTTCATTATCAGAGGAGTAAGTTCTGGGGAGCTAATGCAGAGCATGGGGATTACAGTTAAGAATGCTGTATTATATACTTAAAGTTGCTAAGAGAGTGGATCTTAAATGTTCTCACCACAAAAAAGAGAAGTAGTAGTTATGTAACATGATGGAGGTATTAGCTAATTCTATAGTGGTAATAATCATTTTGCAGATATGAGTGTATCAAATCCACACTTGTTATATACCATGTTACATATGTCAATAAAACTGGAAAAAATACAATAACCAAAATTAAGAATTTCAGGAGTATGTTTAGTAGTGTTTATAACAACTAATAAAGAGTTAATTAATGAAAGAGAAATCAAAATAAAATACCCCAAATAAAATGCAGAGTAACTTATGGAAATAAAAAAGAATTGAGGGTCAAAAATACAGGGGCAGAGAATCTCTCTCAGTTGTATAATCAGACTTCCCAAAAGAATATAGAATGAAGAAAAAGCAATATATAAAGAAGTAATATTTTTATTTCCATCACAAAATATTAAGTCTCAGATTGAAGAAATGCCTATGAATAACAATCCATATGCTTTCTAAACCATTGAAAGCTAGACAAAGAGGCAATCATAGAGCAGCCAGAAATATGAAGGCAGATTACCTTCGCAGAGCAACATAAACAGTGATAACTGATTTTTCAAATAAAAAGTGGAAGTCAAGAGATGACAGGACAATAACCCTAAAAAGAAATTTCCACCAAAAATTCTAGACTGGGAAAAATATCCTCCCCTCCCTTGCAAAGGCAAAATAAACAGGTGCTTAGACAAACCCAAACTGAGAATTTTCCACCAGCAAATCTATACTAAAGAAAGTATTAAGAGTAATTCTCAAAGAGAAATAAATAATTCCAGATATTTGAGTAATTTGAGAGAAATGAAGAACAACAACAAAATGGGTATTAGGTAATCTAAAAAATATTAAAGCAATAATAATAATATCTTTGGGATTTTACATAAAATTTAAATACAAAAACAATAATAGCATATAATTTGTTAGCATATGGAATATGTAAACTTTCTTACATTACCTGACAAGATGTAAAATAACTAGTTTATATCAGATTTTGATAAGTCAAGGATAATACTTGCTCTTTTAGCATAACCACTAAAAGAATAATAAAATATAAAAATATCAACATAATAGGAAGGAAAAATTAAATATTAAAGAAAATAATTCGCTGATCAGTAGGAGGAAATAAGAGAAAAGAACATAGAATAGATAGAACAAATAGAAATTAAATCATGAGATAGTATGTTCAAAGCCAAATATGTCAGTAATTATACTAACTTTACAAAAGGAGTACCCAAATGAAAAGACAAAGATTATCAGGCTGGATAAAAAATTAAAACTTATGTGTTTCTTGGAAGAAAATCTTCTAAAATTTAAGCAGACATAAATTAGAAATATGAAAATGCTATAATTTGCAAACATTAACCAAAGATATTGGCTTAGGTATATTAATACTAGACAAAGAAGAGTCAAGTCAAAAAGTTGTAATTGAGATGTAAAGGGGCATTTTATAAGGTGAAAATTTCATTTTGTCAACAAGTATAAAAATACTAGCTTTTTATTTTACTAAAATATAACACCAAAGATATAAAGCAAAAATTAATAACTGGGATAAACTGACTAATTAGTAATGGAATATAACTTTTCCATATAGAAAGGACAAATTGACTAAATAAATCACTAATGATATAGAAGCTTTAAACAACACAATAAGCTTTACCCATTGGAATTTATAGACCACTGCATCCAGCAACCAACTATACACATTTCGTTCAAGAGCACATAAAGTATTTTTAATTAATTGGCCATATGCTGTGTCACATATAGTATGTTTCTAACTAGTGCATAATTAAACTAGAATTTAACCATAAAAAAATAACTAAACTTCTTATGTTGGGAAATTCAAAAACAAAATTACACCTCAAAATCATTCATGGTTCTTTTATTTTTTCAGTATTTTCCTGAGATTTTTTCTTTATTTTCATTGTTGATATTAATGCAAATGCCCTCATCCCTCCCTCACCCTCATCCCCACCATTACCTCACTGTTATCTGTGTCCACAGGTTTTACATACGTTCTTTGGGAAATCCCTTCACCTTCTTTCATCCAGTCCTGCCCTCCCCACTCTCCTCTGACAGCTATCAGTCTGTTCCATGTATCCATGCCTCTGTTTCTGTTTTGTTGATCAGTTTATTTTGTTCATTAAACTCCACATATAAGTGATAAAATAGAAATCATGAAATAGTTCTAAATGCATGATACTTAATATTAAAAGTGCCTTAGTGCAACTAATGCTTTGCTATGAGAAGAATTTACAGCCTTAAATATCTGTTTTAAAAAGGGAATGCTGAAATTAAGTGTTCAAAAATTTAAGAAGGTAGACAGGAATAAAAAAAAAGCAACTGATACAAGTAATAAAATAACAGAATGAGAAAAATAAACAAATATAAATACAATAAAGAGGATTAGCAAAGTTAAAATCAGTTTATGTAAAAGTGTGACAAATTTTTTTCAGACAAAATTTAATATTATATTAAAGACTAAGATAAAAAGTGAGTTTAAAAGGGATAAAAGGGTTTTAGTTAAAAAGGGAATACAAAGGCCAGATCATAGAGAAATTAAAGCAATTATAAATTGTTTTAATGAATAACCTATGCCAATAAACTTGAAAACTAAATGGAATGGTAAAACTCCTGGGATATAAAACTTATTAAAATTGGCAAAAGAAGTTATAGAAACTCTGGACACTGTAATTAATGTCACATAAATTATATCTCTAATAAAAAGCTTTCATAAGAGGAAGCTTCAACTTATATGTCTTCATCAGTGAGTACTTCTGGAAAAAGTAATGCCTACTTTACAGTGCAAGAGAACACGAAATGGTTATCATGATATAAAAACATGATAAGAAGAAAAAGAATATTATAGGCCAATCCCAATATTGAAATAGAATTAAATGTTCTAAAAAATATTACCCAATTAAACCAATAAATATATTAAAGGACAAATACATTCAGCAAACTGATTTATCCAAGAAATGAAAATTTTATCCAACATCCTAAACTCAATTAACAATTTTCCACCAAAACATTTCTGAGAGATCAGTCTGTGGAGTTTTGGGTGCTTATACAGAGTATGAGCTGTATGCTGGGATCTTTGGATTTGTGTGTGTGTGTGTGTGTGTGTGTGTGTGTGTGTGTACACACACACAAACACAGATATACTATATATGGTTTATGTGTGTGTCTATACATAAATATATATATTTATATAAATATAAAATATATAAATATATGTTTAATTTCTTCCTTGTCCTCTAGTCTAGTAAAAGAATGCAAGCAAGTTAACTTACAGGGAAATGCCAATGCATGTATTCATTATTACCACATTTGAAGGAAAAGAATGTCATCAGGAAAGATTCCCATCATTCTAATCTAGCTGATGTAGGATTTCCAAAAAGGGAACAGTGAAGGAAGTCTCTTTAGTTATTTACAGGCAGACTTTATTAGGACAAAATGATTTATGCACAAAGTAATGCAAGACTTCCATTTTGCTGCTCTTCTAGGTATTTTGGAAATGTTCAGTTCAAACTCAAGTTGCCAAGGAAACTTTAGACCTTACATCTTCACCTGATAGATTTTTTGAGCCTTTTACTAATTTGTATAAAATTAGTAAACTAGATACCCTAGTTATTCTTTTAAACAGAATCTCCAATTAAAAGTACCACCAGTATAGGACAGTTTGCATCATGTAGCATCTATCCTTCTTCAGCATTAAAAATTCTTCAAAATAATGGACTTATCTCAAACTACCTTTCATCCACTTACAGGTCCTTGAGTGACATTTGATCACATTGGGACCCTATCAAAATTTGTTCCAGGAAGGCATTAAGGAACAGTAACAGACTTAGTCTCTTTAGAAGTCTTTTGATTCTAATAATGTGACTCCTATCAGAACAGCCTAGGCTGTAAATCTTTCTTTGAAGTTATGTGAGGTATTTTTTTTTTCTTTTTTGCAGCAAAAATGAGTGCAGGTGCAGACCAGTTGATGATAATGGTCTATTTATTTTCTGAAGTGAGGTGGGGGAATGAAAGTCCAGTTTACTCACTGTGAAAAATACCCTGTATTTTAACCTTCATAAAGATGGGTATATCTTGTTGGCTATATCTAGAACAAATCAAAATATAACAAGAAAACAAATAAAACATCAAAAAGTCAAAAACCAATACTAATTCTTCCATACACCTCCACCCATGTTAGTCTTCTAATTCTCCTAATGTCTGATCAGTACATGGAAATGTGCCTACATTTTGTTGACATTAGATAACCCAAGAGAGCAGTATGATGGGGCTAACTCTTAATATATACTAATAGCTATCCCTGTTCTTCCCTTTTAAACTAAGTCTTCTCCACTGTATCTTCATACTTCATATTTCAGATAAGTTTGAAGTAGCTTAGTTTATATTTTTTTGCATTTTTTTGAAAAGAACAGAACAACCTTATTTTAGTTTTTAAACATGTATTTGTGTGTATGTATGGTTAGAGAGAGAGAGAGAGAGAGAGAAAGAGAGTGAGAGAGTGAGCAAGCAAGCAAGAATGCATGTAAACCTAGGTGGACATTTCTTTATCCATATAATTCAAAATGTTCTTCTGGTGTGTATAGATGTATATATCTTTTTCATTGATTTTTGCCAAACTCAATAAGAGATGTTATCCATATATTAATATTTTTCAACATATGGAAGTTTCCTTTAATTATTTATTTGATCATTGATTTTGTTTCAATTTTTTAAATATTTTTCATTCCAAATGTTTCCTAGAAACCATTATAATTCAAAGATTGGTTTATTTTCTCATAGAATTTTACCTCCATTCTTTTTAAATCACCTCAACACTTTCGGTGATATTCCCAAGTTACTCTTGTCATATCACAGTTTTGCTTGTCCACAGTATTGATTGAGTTCTCTAATGCAGAAAGGTAGTTTAGTTTTTCCATTGTATGTCAAAATGTCTTCAAACCAAATTTCATCTCAGATATGACCAGGAAGGATTATGGGCAAGGAGATACTTCCTGAGAAGCAGTATCTAGAAAAAACCCTGGGAGAACCTAAGAAACTCCTTCAACTGCCAGTCAGTTCTCATTATTTATGTCTAGAAGGATTCATGAGGCACTATGGACATAAATTCCTTCTCTGTTTCCCAAAGAGTGGTGGTGTAGTGTTTCTCTTCTCTCTCCTCCATTATATGTAACATGCCTCAGGGTCTGCTTCTGTACTTTATTCGAAGACCCTAAACTTAGAGCTGAGAGGTAACATCATTTCCTTTGGGGAAGAGTAGGAACGTTTTATAAAGAGAAAGGTACATATTTTTTAAACAGAATATTAGGAAGAAGTTTGTGGGTTAAAGAAAGCAAAAGCACTGGGCTCTGGGAGATATTTATTCAAGAACAACAGGAATTCACATATTCTGCTTTTGCTAATGGCTGGTTTTTATTTTCAAAGTCCCCTCTTCTCAATCAACATCATTTAGTGAACCCATGGCAATAATGTCACTCAGACTTGATTAATCAGTCTCATAGCCCCCAGGCCACAGTGATTGCTTCAGAGATGGGCACATTATATTTTCAGAGATTATAAATCATCATCATAATTTTGCTGAACGGAATGAAAAAAAAAAAGGCAAGTAGCAACTCTGTCTGGATTTGTAGCTGAGAAAAATAACTAAGCACTTCTGCCATATCTTGATAGTACATGGATTTGAAACCAACATAGAAAAAAGACATCAAGTCCTGAATGTCTGTATGAGCCATAAATTCAATTATTTTAATCCATCCTACCCTAACTCTACTCATTATAAGAAACAGTCAACCACTGCTTACTTCAGCAAGCATTGATTATATATTTACTCTCTTATGTGAAGACTTAAGCAACATAGTCAGTTTAGACTGTGAAGAGAAATATAAACAAATAAGAAAGATTACTCAATTTCATGTGCAAGTCATGTTTTCTGATTTGGCTGTATCAGATGTAAAGTGAATATATGAACCCCCTCCAAAAAAAGAAAGAGATAGAATTTCCAGGTTGAGAATTATATCAAATAGTATATAATTATATTCTCTATCTCCTGTAGAAGTCACCTATTTGTGGGCTCATCTATGATATATTACCCTTGAATGTAGCATATTTCCCTCCTGTTTAACTACTTTAAGTCTTTTATGTGGGAACTATACATAGAAAGAATCATGCAAGGACAGAACCACGAAGACATTATGCTTAACTAGTAGACAAAGGAGAAGCATTCAGTGAACCAGGCCTGTGGGGTGGAGGAGAAAGCAGCTATAGACTTACTATAAATGCTAGAAGACAGAACATTCAAGAAATGTCCTTTGGACTGCCAACCAAGATGGAGGCATAGATAGTTACACTTTTCTTCCTTGCACAACAAAAAGGACAGCAACCAATTTAAAAACCAAAACCAAATAGAACTGCCAGGAGATTGAACTGTATGGAAGCCCAACAACCAAGGAGTTAAAGAAAAAACATTCATCTAGGCTGGTAGGAGGGGTGCAGGCAGGCAACCAGGGCAGAGAGGATGCACAACAAAGTGGTGCCTGGTGGACCAGGCTTCCTATATTCATGTGCAGATAAGCTGAGAGGAACAACTGGGCAGTGAGACAGACAATACAACCGAAGGTTCAAGCTTAAGAAAGCTAAAGCCTCAAAATTCTAGCTGTAAAAACTTGTGGGGGTTGTGGCTGCAGGAGAAATCCCAGCCTCACAGGAGAGTCCTTTGGAGAAACCCATGGAGTCCTATGATGTACATAAGCCTGCCCACCCAGGAATCAGCAACAGAAGAGCTGAATTTGCTTGTGGGTAGTAGAGGAAATGACTAAAAGCTGGGCGAGAGCTGAGCAAGCATCATTGCTCCCTCTCTGATCTCCCTCCCCCACAAACAGCACCATAGTACAGTGATGTGGGTTGCCCCGCCCTGGTGAACATCTAAGGCTCCACCCCTTACAACATAACAGATGCACTGAGACAAAAAATATGGCCCAAATAAAAGAAAGATCAAAACTCCATAAATATATTTAAATGACAAGGAGATAGCCAACCTATCAAATGCAGAATTCAAAACACTGGTAATCAGGATGCTCACATAAATGGTTGAGTATGGTCACAAAATGGAGGAAAAGGTGAAGGCTATGCAAAGTGAAATAAAGAAAAATATAGAGGGAACCAACAGTGTGGGGAAGGAAACTGGGACTCAAATCAATGATTTGGAGCAGAAGGAAAAAATTAATATTTAACCAGAAAAGAATGAAGAAACAAGAATTAAAAAAAATAAGGAGAGGCTTAGGAACCTCTAGGAAAACTTTAAATATTCCAACACTTGAATCATAGGGGTGCCAGAAGGAGAAGAGGAAGAGCAAGAAACTGAAAACTTATTTGAACAAATAATGAATGAGAACTTCTCCAATCTGGTGAAGGAAATAAATTTCAAAGATATTCAGAAAGCTCAGAGAGTCCCAAAGAAATTGGACCCAAGGAGGAACACAACAAAACACATCATAATTTAATTATCCAAGAATAAAGATAAGAGAATCTTAAAAGTAGTAAGAGAAAAGGAGAGAATAACCTACGAAGGAGTTCCCATAAGACTACCAACTGATTTTTCAAAAGAACCCTTACAGGCAAGAAGGGGCTGGAAAGACATATTTGAAGTCATGAAAGGCAAGGACCTACATGCAAGATTACTCTGTCCAGCAAAGCTGTTATTTAGAATGCAAGGGCAGATAAAGTGCTTCCCAGATAAGGTCAAGTTAGATAAGTTCATCATCACCAAGTTCATATTATATGAAATGTTAAAGGGACTTACCTAAGAAAAAGATCAAAACTGTGAAGAATAAAATGACCACAAACTCACAACTGTCAATAACTGAACCTATAACAAACAAAAACAACAACAAAAAAAACTAAGAAAACAACTAGAACAGGAACAGAATTATAGAAATGGAGATCTCATGGAAGGGTATCATTGGGGAGGGGGAGGGGGAAGAATGGGGGAAAGATACAGGGAATAAGAAGAATAAATGGTAGGTACAAAACAGACAGGGTAGTTAAGAATAGTATAGGAAATGGAGAAGCTAAAGAATTTATGTGTATCACCCATGGACATGAACTAAGGAAGGGTAGAGGGTGGGAGGGGGGTGCAGGGCAGAGGGTATAATGGGGAGAAAAAAATGAGACAACTGTAATAGTACAATTGATAAAATATATTTTTAAAAAAGAAAAATATTCTTTGGTAGTGAGGGAGATCTGATCAAAATATCCATCATTCCATTAATTCTGACCTGGATAGCAAAGCAGTTTCCCTTACTCTATCAATTTTCCATGTGCATCCCTTCTAAAAATGGCCTACCTTCTTTTTAAAAATATTTTGTTGTTGTTCTATTAGACTTGTCCCAGTTTTTCCTCCTTAGTACTCCTCTACCCAGCCCACCCCCAGCTCCCACAATCAATCCCCATACCATTGCCCATGTCCATGGGTCATTCATACATATTCCTTGACTAGTCCCTTCCCCTTCTTTCACCCTTATTTCACTCTTCCCTCCCCTCTGGTTGCTGTCAATCTGTTCCTTGTTTCCATGCCTCTGGCTCTGTTTTGTTCATTAGGCTAACAGTTTTTATCATTAAAAGTGTACTACGTAGAATATGCATGCTTACTCTTAACAATCTTTTCTCTACTCCCTCACCTCTCCTTAAAAAGAGACTTAATCTAAATAAGGGCTCTGTTAAGTTCTTGAAATCAGACTGGTTATTATTTTAAGTTTCACTGAAGTAAGGAGTATTGTAAATATGGCTGAAACTTATAGCATATGGTTTTCTTCTTTAAACAAGAGGAAAAGACACATT
Organism: Tonatia bakeri; assembly: GCA_004024845.1. Lineage (NCBI taxonomy): Eukaryota > Metazoa > Chordata > Mammalia > Chiroptera > Phyllostomidae > Tonatia > Tonatia bakeri. Next base: position 63,255 of record PVIA01003281.1, on the reverse strand, counting down.
GGTGAACCAAATGGAAGAAAAACAGGTATTGATCCATTGGGCTTCCATAATAAAATACCATAAACTGGATAGCTTAACCAACAGAAAATTATTTATTATAATTGTAGAGGTTAGGAAATCTAATCTTCAAGGTGCTGACCTCTTTGGTTTCTGGTGAGCACTCTCTTCCTGGATTGTAGATGGCCACCTCCTATCTGTGTTCTGACATGGCAGAGAAAGCAAGAGAGAAGCTCTGTGGGGTGACTTTTTAAGAAGACATGAATCTCATCCTTCGGGCCCCAACCTCATGACCTCATCTAACTGTAATTGCCTCCCAAAGACTCTCTAAATGTCATCACCTGGGGTTTAGAAATTTAACACATAAATTTTAGGGGTACACAAACATTTAGTTCATCATAGTGTTGATATAATGTTTGATAGAAGAATCCAGACCAATTTAAATGAAATTTAACAGAATGGAAACATTGCCTTTTGAAGCTGTGTCTGAGCTATTAGATTCCCAGTCCTATTTATTCAAACTCGTTTTAGCTCCTTTGCCGTCTTCCAGTCTAGAGCATTCCAGGGAGTATATCTGGCTGGCAGCCTAACTGTCTAAGTATGTTTGATATCTTTAGCTGGACAGGTCATAAGCTCCAAGCTTGAGTAAGGAAACTGGGGAAAGCATTTCTCCCAAAAGCTTTCAAATATTAATCCCATGATTGACTCTCATAATCATTAATCAATAACTTCAAAAAATCAGAAATTTAAGGGAAATGATATCCTATGTTTTATTTAGATATTATTTGCATTTTGATTCCTAAAGTACTGTTTGAAGTCCAGGATGAGAGGGAGTTTTAGGATTTTATCAACTTTTAAAATATACTCTTTCTCTCTCACAGACTATTTGCAAATATTTTAAGATAAACATACATACTAGCTTACATGAACCCCATTAACTACCAACCTGAACAGTGCTGCTTCATAGAACAAGTAAGGAGAACATTGAAATCCTGGAGGTCAATGACAGAGAATGCAGAAAGAGACATTGTTCTACTTATTCTCTATCTCATGCTCTTTTTTCCTTTAACTCTATTTAATTCAAATAATTTGTCATTTGCAAATGTGTAGCAAAAACCAATTTTCAATAACATTCACTGGAAAGGAGAAAAACATGTAATATTTTTTTCTCACAGCAGTACCGGTAAAAGGCCTAAAGAAAACAAATTTGCCTTTATATAGATATTTTAGTAAATATTTTAACTTATGCTCCAACAGGTATTGAAGATACCTATTTCTCTTTTGATCTTTTGACATTTAAAAGGTATAAACTGACATGAAATATATTTTTCAGTTTTTTAAAAAGTACAGTGTTCAGAAAATATATTTTGTAATCAACATATGGGCTATATTTTTCTCATTAAGACTAACAAAATTTCTCAGGCTCAAGTCATCCCCCTTGAATAAAAAATGCTGGAAATCTCTAAGAAATTTAGATTTTAAAAGGCTTTTTTTTGCCTAACATACTCTTTTATTGCCAAGTTGAACTTTACTAAATTTGTTTTTATCCTACATATTTCACTGTAGTTTTATGTAATAAGTTAAAGAGAAAAGGTAAATAGGGCATTTTGAAAGAAAATAAGTCAAGATTTGATTCAGGAATATGTACTTTTAAATATATTATCAAAATTGACTCTCACATCAGTCATTAAGTTACAGAAATATTTTCAAGTAAGTTTGAAGTGAACTTCACTCTAAAATACAGATATAAATATCATATGGAATTATGTTACATATAAAGATCCTCACTAAATATCCCATTTAGGACTAAATATCTCTGGCTGCTTTCATGAATTTCAGTGCATTGTTATTTCAAAATTGTGAATTTTTCAACAAAATGTTGATGATCATTAGTCTGCATGTTTTAGGACAGGCTTATTCTGTGGTAACATCCTTAAAAACATTTTTTCATAAGGGTTGAATCCATGTAACATCAATAAATATCAGTTAAAAACTGAGAAGTACATATATTCAATGACTTCAGTGACCTACTAAACCAAAATCCAGAATTTTTCATAGAATAGACTGGGTATATTGATCATATGAACCACAGATTTGAACTTAGTTTTGGCTTTACCTTTTTTAATGTAAACAAGAACACCATTAATATCATTATATGCCCTGTAACACATGTATAAGCATACTTTCTTATCTATCAATAAGAATTTTTCAAGATAATGAAAGAAAATCATATTGTTCTAAATTTACTTTTAGCATATTTGTGTTAAAAGGTTAGTTCAAATTTTGAAAGATAAGCTGCTGGGTTAAGTAAGTGTGAGTTTATGTCTCTGTGTATGTGTGCACACATGTATGAGGTCTGTTCAGAAAAAGTCCAGCCATTGTTAACGTGAGATGGTTTGTGTGACATCAGTGTAACCTGGTAGCCAAGGAGAGTGCACTGGAATGTACATCTGTGAATAATGAGGATTTCACTTTACTAGTCAGTGGGGGCAGTAGATGCTGTGGAGTGAGCATGTGTACTGTGTGGCTATGGTATTCAAAATGACTGAGCAAGTAGAGTAAGGAATCTGCTTCAGGGTTTGCATTAAGCTTGAACATTCCTCCATGGAAACTATTTGGATGATTCAGAAGGCTGCAACTATGGGCAACCGGTGATTGGCAGCTTCATCATGACAACGTGCCCACTCATCCATGACATTTAGTATAGAGTTTTTGATGAAACATTAAACCACGCAGGTTGCTCAGCCCCCCTACAGCCCAGATTTGGTGCCCTGTGACCTCTGGCTTCGCAACAAACTAAAATCACCTATGAAAGGGAAGAGATTTCAGACTGTCAATGAGACTCAAGAAAATAATGACAGGGCAGTTGATGGCAATTGTAAGAATTGTGTGAGGTCCCAAGGAGCCACATATGTACAAATACTCATATAAATATATAAGTTTAGTCATTTCTGAATCTTTCTGAACCTAAGATTTATTATTTATGGTTTTCTCAACTTTTTAATTCTTCCCCAGGATTCTCTAATGATTAAATGGATTTTTGGAGAGTGATATGCATTTTGAAGAAAGAAGTTATTTATAGCTAAAACTATTTCACATTCTTAATCTGTAAAGAACAGAGGTTATTTTATTTAATTATTGTCATCTTTCCAAGTTGGCTGATGGTTCCCTCATTTCTCTTGCCAAACAAGTGAATTATTCTTGGAATCCTGTTCATATTGTTGAATATTGTTAATAGCACATTAACAATTAGAAACACAAAGGAGTGCTGTCAATGCCTGTGGTCAGAACTACTTAGATCAGAGTTACAGATTTCAAAAATCTCAGTGACTTGCTTGTGATTCAAAGCCTCCCTCCAACTGCCTAGCTCCAAAGAGAGAAAGTGTAGGCATAGATTCAGCAGATAAGTTTGGTTTGTATCAGAAACAGAATATGCAAATTCCCTGTGGGATAGCACTACATAAAGGGTCAAAAGGAAAGAGAACAAAAACAATTCTTGTTATGGACAATATGTTTGTGTCTCCCCCAAATTCTTATGTTGAAGTCCAATGTCATGGTATTAGAGAGGAAATCTTTGGGAGATAATTAGATTTAGGTGAGATAATGCAGGTGAGGCCCTCATGATGAGATTAATATTCTTATGTGAAGAGGAAGAGACCAGAGCTGGCTTTCTTTCTACCCTGTGAGGGCACATTGAGAAGGTGGCCATGTGCAAGCCGGGAAGAGAGTTCTCACCAGAACTCGATCATGCTGGCACCCTGATCAGACTTTCAGCTCCCAGAACTGGAAGAAATAAATTTCTGTTGTTTAAGCCACTGAGTCTATGGTATTTGGACGTGGCATCAAGAGCTAAAACAGCCCTATATCACAGAAGTGAGGGAGAGAAAGATGAATCAACCACTTCAGTTTGTGGGTGAGTCAAATCTTCTCTTTCAAAATGGAGATACAGAAGGTTCCTGAATCTGGTAGGGTCCTAGGAAGGGGAAGAAGCCCAGAAAGCAGCAGTGAAATATATTGCCAACTCTCCGTTGACCAATAACTGTGCCCCAATGTATAGCAATGGAAGAGGGACAGACGATGTAGCAAGTGGGTGCAGATTATTGAAATTTACTTAAGGCAGGCGACTTGGGGACTGCATTGGTCAGCAGCACTTGAGAGCCATGGTATATTTGAGAATCTCCTCCTTCTCACCCAGTTTACTGGCAAGCAGAAGAATATGAGTGTAAGTGTAGTTTAAGGAAACACTTGGGGAGGAGAGAACTCTATTATGTTTGTTTTTCTTGCTCAGTCTGTGTTATTCACACACTCTCCATTGTTCTTACCTTGGGTGGTGGTTCACTCGTTTAAAGCTCAAACTTCCTAGAGCCTTTGTCATTGAGATTGTCTTGCCAAAATGAACTGCTCAGAATTTCTCCTTAAATATTATTAACTGCACACCTCCAAGACAAAGACAAGTCATTTGTTGGATATTGTTAAAGGCAGAGGCCTTTTAGCATATAGTCCTTTCATCTTTTATGAGCTTTTCAATGTGTTTCCTTATATATATCCTTAGAAACAAATTAAAAGATGATGATATTTGGGGATAGGAAGCCATGCTTTTGCTTTTGAATGGCAAAATAACAAAAACACAAAGATGAAATGACAGCCCATTGAAGGCTTTAAAAGTATATGTCACAATTGTTTAAATATAGAAACATTTTTTCTTCTGTAAATCAATATAATGGTTGATATTATTTCATGTTAAACAGAGGAGTATTTATAAAACCTCATGCAACAGTCCTTAAGGAGCTTCAGGAAAAAAAATCTGGATTGTTCAGCTAAAGTTCAGATAAGCATCTGAATGTCAATTCCTTATCCCACTGAACCTATTATAATTCACCAATCTCTTCTGCATGTGTGATGCCACGTGAAGTGTGCCTAGGGTGAATTTCTTTGAGTACTGAATAATTTCTTTTCACTCTGGTCTTCAGTGCTCATTAGTTCTTTCTACTCTGGCTTGTTCATACAAAGGATACCTTGCATAAAGAAAGCCTGAAAACATCTAGAAAAAACCCCATAAGTATACAGTTAAAAAAAAAAAACATTTTCATTAGCACACTCTGCCTATACATAAACCTACATATACTTGCAAGGAATGGATGATATATTTAACTGTGTGAGTTAGTTCGTTTTAATTAAAGGGAAATGTAGCCTTTTGATCTATGGAATAAACAATCTAACAATAGGAAAAATGCAATCTGTCGAGACATATTTGAGTTATTTTTCAGTAATTGGCTTGGCAGCAGCTTCAGTCACAAATTTCTGTTTCACAGATTGTCTTCAAATGAATAAAGGTTTGCTTTGAAATGTAATTAATATTACTTTCAGCTGCAAGACACTCTCAGGTTGTCAAAGGAATTTGAAGGAGGTAGCTCCCCCCCAAAAAAAAGAACAGAATAAAAGTGAAACTGAAAAGTAAATTAAGGCAAATTAGGGAAGACAAAGTAAACCAGACCAATACAAAATGTCAGTGTCATGAACTGAATTTTACCTTTAGTTCAATCTCCTACAGACATTAAAATTATGAATATGGCTAAACAATTCACAGGCTATCTATTGACAGTGATTACCTCATTGTATCAATTAAACATGAATGAGAGTAGGTTTCATTTATGTATTAATCTTAAAATGTAAAAGCTATTTTATTATCAAAGGAGATGGGGCAGATCTAAAGGAACAGGGGCTACCCTGAGAGAATCAATTCCGATAAATTCACATACATTGGCCAATACTACTTCCACCATCGCAATAGTTAATCATATACTTGCTCTAGGCCTTTATAGATATATTGAGTTTTACTGGCGAAGGGCATAAATCCTAGCTATATGTATTCAATTACAAATACTTTAATTACAAAATATTTCCATATTTTCCACAAGCCTAACTGTTCTATTTTAACAGGGGTTGGTAGAAAACCCCCAGAACAAATAGAAACATAGTTGCAGTTAATTGTCCTCAGACAAGTCCTACTACCCCACATGTTTGAAACACCAGTGCTCATGATACATCAACAGTTAAACATAACTAATACCACACACACCAGTGGAATCTTAAATATCTTTTCTCCTCATTTTGATAAATGAATTTGTAAATATATTTGTATTTATTAACCTTGAAAGAGTTGAATGTGGTAGTTAATATATAGTTAGAAAAATGTTGCCATTTACAAATAAGAACTTATGATTTATTAAAGAATAAGCTTAATTATTTTTTTCAATCTGACCTACTGGAATTAGAGAGACAGTTTCTTCTCAGCCTTACAATATATGTTATAAAGCTGTAATTTTTTACACAAATATACAGAAATTTGGTGTTTGTGCAGAGATAGTTTGTGTTAGAAAATTATTTTATGTTCAAATATCTAGAGTGTTTCCTATTCACAATTAACTGTGTCTTTTGGTGACATATTTATCAGTTATTACGTGACCTACAATTAATTTCCACCTGTGGTACCTACAGAGTTTGATAACACAAAGAAGTCTAGGAAGGGTATTTTGAGAATAAAGAAAAGGGGGAGATTGAATATGTGGCTTTACTGTACATCCTAAATCTGGCAGGAAGACCAGCTTTTGAACAAGCTGTTATTTTCCACATGGGAGTAGCATTGCTACAGTAAAATGCCAGATTTCATCCATCATAATGTCATGGCTCATATTAAAATGTCTTCAGGGACCGAAGGGAGGGATGGGCAAAAGACATCAAATCAATTTTCAGGCAATTGCTATGGTTTTCAGAAACTAAGCCCTATGTGATAGTGTTATGGCTGCACAAAGGGAGGTTATAAATAAGGTCCATACATCAAGGGAGGAAGTAATTTAGAAAAAGAAAGCTGATTTGACTTTTGTGTGAGTCTGAACATATGGTTAGGGCACAGCTGGGTTATCATTCTATACATTCTTATAAGAGAGTAGAACCAAATCAACACTTCAGAGAAATTAACTAATCTCTGGACTTGAAACCATAGATTTTTTGGATCAGTTGATCAAGACTTGAGATTATTTTACATTTGTTTTAAGTTATTATTCAATTATTAATACTGTAAAATCTAGTCAAACATTATTTATTACTTGGTGGCTTTGCTAGCTAAGAATTAACCTCTATATGGATGAGCCTTTTCTTTGTAGGGTGGGGAAGAGGAATTGGCCCAATTAAGAGACCTGTAATTCACATATAAAGTTTTTTCTATTTTGAGCAATGTATTGTTAAATTTATAAGATATAAAATGCTGCAACCTATATTCAGCAATACTGCCTCTACTCTGTAAGCAGCTTGTCTTTTAAGACCTTAATCATCACTAAATAACCCTTGCATAGAAAAGTTGAGAAGAGGTGGATGAGGGTTACCTTATGGTATTTCCCTGAATTAATATAACTGCAAAAGAGACATGAATAATGTTACATGGTCTTTCCAGCAGAAAAAAAAAATGATACCTAAGTATTTGTGATACTCTCACTTCCTGTTCAGACTTTAATTATGAAGTTATAGAAGATACCTTCCTTATAAGCTGTAGAATCATAGTAAATCAACATATACAATAAAAATACTTTCACCCATGTTCCTAATATGTAATTTTGGCCATCTAATTTGAGGAAATAAATCTTTATAAAAAAAAGTACTAATCTTCAGATATTCAAATTGTTACACGTTGGAAGAAACAGTGTTTCAGTGTCCCAGTTATCAAAATAAGTTAGTGTGCATCCCCACCCTAATGAGGGACATACTGTGGTGATGTATTGATGGCATATTAGTGTGTATGCAACACCACATGCAATGATGTAATATGGAGTGTAAAAACATAGTATACCTTTTAAAACTACAATATGTGGAGAAATGGTTAATAAGAAGCCTAGCTCGGGGGAGTGACAAACTACACAAAGACTGAGAAAATAAACTGCCTCAAAAGTTTGCAGTAAGCAGCTTAGTTGGAAATAATAGTTGTACTATTCAGCTGTGCTAGAAAAAAAGTGTTTCTTTTGCATTTTTCAGTTATACTTTATTCACATGCAAATCAGGAATTTCATAGATTCTTAGAGGTCAAAATCAGTCACAAAAGTCCAAGTAATTTTAAGTCAATGTAGATATCTTGTTTAACTGGATGTAAACAAGGTTCTATTATTTACCAAAAATGAATGTTTGATGCACCATTAACATTGAAGTTGTTTTTGCTGTCTTTAATTATGCAGTTATTTGACTTTCAACTTTTGTAAGTTGATACAATATAATTTTAGTCTGTGTTCAACAGAATAGATTTGTTCAAAACACATTTACTATATATATTTTTATTAGCATCATAATACACTGAGTTAGCTAAGCATAAACTATTCATTGGTTTAGAGAAAAGAGTGATGTGAAGAAAACAGAGCTATTTTCTAGATCTTGATAAAATTCCCTGACCAGAGTGAATGTAAATTAATAAGGACCTGGTTGTTGCTGTATAATTTTATTAGAATATTCATTTTATGATTTGATAGGTGGCTGGAAACTCATAGATTATTGAAGCTACCATCATCTTACATGTCTGACTACTATCTTAGTTTTAAAACAATGAAGGAAGGACTTCCTGTCAAGATATAGGTGTAGGTAAACATGACTCACCTCCCCACACAACCACAGAAAAATTTACAGCTAGCCTACAAAACAACTCTCATCCAGAATATAATCAGAAAATTGAGTTGTATGGAAATCCAACAACAAAGGAATTAAATAAGGCATATTCATCCAGATAGGTAGGAGGGGTGGATACATGTGAAGAGGCATGGAGATATGAAGATGTGGAAAAGAGGTCCCACAAAGAGGTGTAGTGGACAAAAATCAAGAGGGATACCTTGGGAGTAAGGGATCCCAGTCCCACACTAGAACACCAAACCCATTTCCAGTTCCAGGAAGATAAGTCCCCATAACTTCTGGCTGTGAAAAACAGTGGAGGTTGGGGACAACAGAAGAAACTGGGATTCTCAGGAGTCTCCTCTTAAAGGGCCTGCTATGGACTTAGGACTTAACACAGACTCCCTCCCTCTGGGCTTCAATACACGGGCAGCAATTAGAAGGGTACCAGTAGCATATGAGGAGAGATAGAAGTGTCTGCTATCAGGGTGAGCTTCCTCCTAGACAAAACTCCAGAGGAAAGATAGCAGCATTGTCCGCTTTCTGAGCCCTTACCACACATGGAGCCACAAATCAGCAACAACATTTCTGAGACTCCATCAACCTAGTTCACATGGCCGCCCTGCCCTGGTGATTACCTAAGGATCTGCTCAATCCAACTTATGGTTTTCTAAATGGGTCACACTACTAAATCAGGGAATCAAAGCAGCTCTATGTAGTACACAAAAACAAACACAGGGAGGCTGCCAAAATGAAGAGACAAAAAAATATGGCCCAAATGAAAGAAGAAGACAAAACTCCAGAAAAAGAACTAAATAAAATGGAGATAAACTATCTAGCAGATGCAGAGTTCAAAACACTGGTAATTAGGATGCTCAAGGAACTCCTTAGGTACTTCAACAGCATAAAAAAGACCCAGGCAGAAATGAAGTTTGCACTAAGTGAAGTAAAGAAAAATTTACAGGGAACCAGCAGTGGAATGGATGAAGCCAACAATCAAATCAATGATTTGCAACATAAGGAAGAAAAGAACATTCAAGCAGAACAGCAAGAAGAAAACAGAATTAAAAAAAAAAAAAGCCAAGGATTGGCTAAGGAACCTCTGGGAAAATTTCAAATGTACCAACATTCAAATCATGATGCTGCCAGAAGGGTGACAGGAGAAGAGAAAGAGCAGGAAATTGAAAACTTGGACTCATGGCCAGGGACAACAGTGTGGAGATTACTGGGGTGAGGGTGTATAAGGGTATTAAATGGTAATGGAAAAAATACAATAAGATTAAGTAAAAAAACAAAACCTAAATAATATTTTTAAAATATATTGTAATTGCTAAGTAAAAACAGAAAAAATAATGAAAGAAAACTTCCCTAATTTGGTGAAGGAGATAGACATATAAGTCTAGGAAGCACAGAGTCCCAAACAAAGGAACACAAAGAGAACCACACCAAGACACATCATTAAAATGCCAAGTGTTAAAAATAAAGAGTATCTTAAAAGCAGCAACAGAAAAGCAGATAATTACCTACAAAGGAGTTTCCATAAGACTATCAGGCGATTTCTCAAAAGAAACTGCAGGATAGAAGGGACTGACAAGTATTCAAAGTGATGAAAAGCAAGGACCTACAACCTAGATTACTCTATCCAGGAAAGCCATCATTTAGGATGGAAGAGTAGATAAAGTGCTTTCCAGATGAGATAAGGCTAAAGGACTTCATTATCACAAAGCCATTATTAAATGAAATGTTAAAGGGACTTATTTGAGAAAAAGAAGATCAAAGCTATGGACATTAAAAGGGCAATAAGTTTACAACCATCAATAATTGAATCTAAAAAAACAAACTAAACAAACAAGCAGAATATAGAAGCAGAATCATAGACACGATTATGCAATGGGTTAGCATTTGGGGGGCAAAGGTGCAGAGATTAAGAAGTACAAATTGGTAGGTACAGAATAGACAGGGTGATGTTAAGAACAGTATAGGAAGTGGAGTAGCCAAAGAACTTACATGCATGACACATGGATGTAAACTAAAGGGGAGACTGCTAGAGGGAACGGAGGATACCAGGTGGAGGAAGTCAAAGGGGGAAAATTAGGATAACTGTAATAGTGTAATGAATAAAATATATATATATTTTTTAAAATGAGGGAAGCATTAAGCCAAGAATCATTACAGGGTAATGTTTCATTAAGTACTTGCTTTTTGAAAATAATGAAACCTCATGTAAGTTGAAAAAATTATTTCTCTGTTTATATTATGTCATTATTTCATTGTTTTCAATTAATAATATATCCATATAATAACAATGTTTATTTTTTTGTCATGTGATTCATTTATTTAACAAACAATTATTGAGAGTTTACTGTGGAAGATACTATAATAAGTGCTAGGGCTACCATGGAATAAGGAGCATTATTATTATTTTAGTTAAAATTCATTGAGCATAACAAGTACTTTACATACCAAATTTGTTACAGTTTATAACAATACTATGAGTTAGTGACTATTATTGTTCTTATTTTACATATGGAGAATGTAAGTCTTTGAGAGCTTAAAGGATCTTTCTTGCCTAAGGTTACAAAGACAATAACTAAGAAAATAAATCCAGGACTTCCTGATATTGAGTACTTGGCCATCCCAGCTCTCCAGGAGCCATGTGTAATGAGATAAGTGTTATAAAAGGAATGTATATTTCAAACTGGAACATCTTGGCAGACATAGTAAAAAAAAATCACATTGAATGTGGGTCATGAACTTTTAAGGAAGTTTTCATAACTGCCACTGACATATCTTTGAGAAAACTCCACATATCTTTCTCTGTTTCTATTTTTCATCTGATATATGGAAATGTTTCTTTTATCTCTTCATTGTGAAAAAATGTTGAATGATCAACTGAAATCTCTCAAGTGCCTTTCTTTATGATAAAGAACAGCTGTAATTCCTGGCATAAGAATTATTCTTCTGTAATAGCCCCATTTCAGCTTCAGGACTCTGCTATATCTTTATGCTTATTATTAAGTAGCATATAAAAGATCCCCACCTGTGTGGAGACATGCTGGGTCTTGCACAAATTTAAACACATAACTTCTCTTTGGAAGTATTAAGTAGCACCTCCTAATTACACAAGAACATGGTTTGCTGCCCTTAACTTGCATTAATAAGCTTGTGCTTATGTTCCATTAAACAGTAATATGGTCAATAGAATGAAGAACATTGAGTTGAAAATCAAACCAAATGAAATTATGACGATTGCCCAAAGCATGGAGTAAATGGAACATTATACACACACACACACACACACACACACACACATATACATATATATATACATATACATAAAATTTTATGTATATTTTATATACATAATATATATGTATATATATTTAATATGATAAAATAAATGTAGGTAGGTGATTTTTTTATTTTAATGATTTGGGCTCTGAGAGAATGTAGCTAAGCAGTTAAGAAGGCAGAGAATCCAGAGTTAGATTTTTCTGTTTTGGATTTTAACTACATTGTTGGTTACTTAGGTAACTTGGCCAAATTGCTTGTCACTCTAACCTCACATTTCAATGCGTAAAGTAGGGAAAAACTAGTATCTCCCTCGTGGTTGCTGTGAGAATTAAATGAAATAATGTACATACACCCTTTAAATGAGCATCTGAACTGCAGTTAACACTTGAAAAACAGGGGGGAAAACAGCTATTACAGATAAGCAATTTAAATGAAAAACTGTAATCTCTACGCTTACCCAGCCATATGCTTAAAATGGATGGCTCTGCATCTGATAAGCAGGAAACATAGTTTGGGCAGGAAAAGGGACAAGGCAAATGGATTTAGGCTTCATGATATATCATTTGTGCCAGTTAAGAGTTTGAAAATTAAATGTCTTATTCCTCTGAAAATTTTCTATTTTCTTTGTTTTGTCTCTTCTGTACTTTTTTTTTTATTGATTGGAGTTTGCCTTTTGAATCCCATTCTCCTCTTGCCTTTTGTTTCTCTCCTTCTTCATGCTTTTTCATCACTTCTTGCACTTAATCTCTTCTCCTTCTTTCCCATCCCATGCTTTTGCTTAATTTTTTTGTCTATTTTTAATGTCAGTACACTCATCTTTCTTTTATTCTCATTCTATTTTATCTTTCTTGTTTTTCTCCCCCTTTTCTCTTCTCTTTATTCTTGCTGTAATCTACTTCAGTATTTTTCTGTATCAAATCCCTGTACTGTTTCCATGTATTCACACATGCAGTCAATCATATAAAGTACTTTGCTACTCTGGGGAAACGTAATAATTTTGAAGTATTAACTGCGCATTAATGTCACCTTTCCTTTCATTCACTTATGTCCCGAGAGTTTCCTCCCTTCCTAGGCATTATAGGTTGAGAAACACCGAAAGTGACAATTTTGTACTTTTAGGTTCAAAACTTACATTGAGCAGTAAAAGAGGGAAGAGCTGAAATATACAGTCTTTGAGTTCTAGACAAGAAACTCCATGCAGGGGGAGAAGAGTAATAGAGAAGAAGCAAGAAATTTGGAAGTATGGCTGATAAAGGGAATTCTGTCATTCCTTCATCTTTTTGGTCTAGGAGGAAACTGCAGAGGATGATAGATATTCCTTAAAATACACACAGCCAAGAGTAGTAGAGATTATATTTGCTTCCTGTTTGGAAATCTGGGACTCATCCACTTTTTTCCAAGTGTCCTATACTATAATAGCATGACTCATAGTAGGAAATGAATCACTACCTTGACTTCAGAGACAGAAAGGTGTTGAGGAGCCCTGTCAGGTCCTTGTGTTATTGTCAAGCAGCTAAGCATGCCTAGCATCCAACAAGACAAAGGAGACAGACAGACAAGTATATGGGTAGGAAGAAAGCACAAGAGAGTCATTAGTCCAGAGGGTCGTCAAGTCTGCAAAGAGAGGCTATTAAAGAGTAGGCTGTCCATTCGGTGGACATGGCAGGATCTGCACATCTTAGACACTGTGGATATTTGTGATCCTAAACAAAGACCATACAGAATAAATTTTATATCTCAGTGAAAGTTACTATCAGGTGGATCAAGTTTAGGCAGTGTTGTTTGTTCCCCTGAACGTCTTCAAACTGCATAAACCCCTGAGGTCGGAATTAATCTTGAAGAGAAATAGACCTGAGAGGAACATTGCTGAATCTGACAGAACATACCAAGAAGTGCTGAGATCAAGTTTTAGCTGTGAAGCTGAAATGGCGAGTCTAAATGGAAATTAATGCAATTAGAATCACACCAAGATTTGTGGCTTTAGAAAAGCAAGGCAGTTACATAACAAGTCTCCTATTCTCTTATGCCTACATTCATTCTCAATATTGCTAACATAAATATCATAGTAGATGTTTATAGTATTCATCTATTGAACATGGGCTTTGAAATGAAAGGGACTTGGTTTCTGGTAGCCATTCTACTCTTTGCTAGTTTATGACCCTGGGCAAGTCACTTATGTGTTTCAAACTCCACTTTCCTTCTTTATTAACTAAGGACAGTAATATGTAGCTTAATGAAGATTGTAAGCAAGGCACAACAGCTTACAAATTATAGCACTTAAATGCTAGCTCATTCTTTTAAAAAACATGTATTTATTTATTTTTAGAGAGCAGGAAACAGAGGGAGAAAGAAAGAGAAAAACAGTTGCCTCTGGTACACGCCCCCACCAGGGACTGAACCCTCAATCCAGGCCAGTTCACTGATGGAATGAACACCATGGTGACCTTTCATTTTGAGGGACCACACCCAACCAACTGAGCCACACTGATCAGGGCAATGCTAGCTCATAATAATAGTATTATAAATGTGTTATTTGCTGTTTTCCGGATTGACAAACACAAATCATAATTCTAATTTTTAATTCAATTATGGGATAACATTTGTTAATAACATAAGTTTCAGGTATATGATTCTGTAATACATAATCTGTTTCAGGTATACAATTTCATAATACATCACCCATATTAATTTAGATAGCACTGAACTTTGTGGTGTTGAAAAATATTTACAATAGAAATCAGAATTATACCCAGATCGTGATTTTCCATGCAACTCCCCTTTTTGAGAAAGTAGAATCCATGAATAATTACAGCAGGGCTATAGGACTGTTGCAGACATACCAGTATGTCTGTCTGTCCTCTGTTTAAGAAACATTTACACTGTGGAAATTGTATAGTGATGGTTCAGACACAAAAAGAAATAGTTGTTGGCATTATGGAATAACAATCAAACTTTTTATAGAAAATGCAAAGTTTTTTTTTATATTGTTTATACAAATGCAGTTTTTCTGCATCTTGCTTTTTATTATTTTAAGGCTGTAATATTTAAATTCAAATAATTTAAATAAGTTATCTTAATTTTTAGGATATGTTAAAAGGTGTTATGCTACAGAAAGCATATTATAGAATAAAAAACTCTTTCTACTTGAAAATATTTTCACCCTTATTAATCAGAAAAATTCTTACTTAATTATCCAAAATAACAAATGTCTATTTTCTTATATTTTATATATGCCTGTGTAATTTATTGTTTTTAAATGAAGTTTTATGGTGTTATTTTCATCTGTAAGAGTTATTTGAAATTCAATATAATATTTAAGTCTTTGAGTCTTACAGATTTTTCTTTAAGTCAAAGAAACATTTATTTCAGCTTTAAATCAAATTACTGATTGAAACTACTGTAAATGGGATGGTAAAGCATTTAAATCTTCTTTATATCACCGAAGCTTTCATCTACTCATTGTGACAATATCTTATGTTCCAGTCGTAGAAGAGATTGATTTGTGTCATGTTTGAATGCATTTTTCATCATTATTAGCAAGATATTGCTTGCTGTGATAATCAGCATTTCCAGGAGGAAGGTATTTTATCACTGAGATTATAGCAGGTTTCCTCACTTTACTGTAAGTCTCACTCACAAGCTCTGGGATATGTTCTATAATCTAACCTTCTGAATCGACAGAGAAGCAAGAAAATATATCTCACATTCTCCTCAGGGAACTCAATTGTCTATTTAATATAGAGAATTTATAGAAGATACTTCCCAGGTATTGTGTTCTCATAAGGAGTGGTAAATCAGCTGTGGTTTAGAAAGAGGAATGATGGTTTCTTTGCTTATTGGTCATTGTCTTAAAAGCTGATGTTTGTAGGTGGCAGCAAATTTAAAGTATCTAAATACAATCACTTTGGGAAATCGCATCAGGATTTCCATTTCAAAATCACAGCTTCTGTCCCTCCCCCAGAATCACACAAAGTCATTGTCTTGACTCAGCTTGATGGCTCTATTCTCTGTCCTTCCTAGCAACACCCACACGGTGGCCTGTTCTTTGCCAGCAGTTAGCTCTCGCCCTTCGTGTTATTAGCAAAGTTATTTCAGTTAATCTCTGATTGCAGTGTTTTCTCTCGGCATGCTCCTTCCACCTAATTGTCCATTTACTTACCCTTCAAAGGCTTCTTTATACACTATGGAGGCCTACACTTGGCTGTCCAGTTTGGAAAAATTTACTTTTCCTGTCCTGTTATCATGTTCATGGCTTGGCATGCAAAGCAGAGTGTAGCACTGAGCTTTCACCTATAGGCCTCTTAAAAGCATGCATATAGATTAAAAACAAACATATACACCTTAAAAATGTGTTGTCTTTCAATATTTTTAATTTTGAGCCACCAGCTCTGATCCTGGAACTCTTGGGTTTATAAAATTTTGTACTGAGAATTGTTTCTGAGCACATTGATTTTCTACTTCCCTAACCTCCCAATTCTATGAAGTTCTTCTATTTTCCTCTACTAAACCCTTGTCACACCCTATCACATCATTTTCAATACCTGGAGAAGAATGTAGATGAATTTAGCTTGGATGAATATGGATTTGAAGTTTGGTTCAAGAATCAAACCTTTTGCTTCATTTTTCAAAAGCACTGTTACATGTTACAAGACTAAGTTCCCACTAGACTATAAGTTCCATGAACTCTGGGCTTTTTGACTCATGTATTCAGTTGTCTATCTTAGTGACTAGAATCCTACCTGAACAGTAGTTGTTCAGTAGAAATGTGTTCAACTAATGAATCATTCATCATGATCTGCCCAACTGAAATTATATAAATTTCACCCATAAATTTTAGTTTATTATGCCCTTCAAAG
The DNA here is from genome assembly GCA_004024845.1 of Tonatia bakeri. Taxonomy (NCBI): domain Eukaryota; kingdom Metazoa; phylum Chordata; class Mammalia; order Chiroptera; family Phyllostomidae; genus Tonatia; species Tonatia bakeri. Next base: position 46,465 of record PVIA01003281.1, on the reverse strand, counting down.
TAGCATTAAGTAACTATCTACACAAAGCACTCTTTTAGGAATAAAAAAACTAGATCTAGTCTGTTTACCATGTAAAATGTATAGTCATATTAAGAATGAAAGGGAAATGAGCACTGAAGAAATAAAAGTATTTCATAGGAATTTGATAAAAATATAATTTACAAATGTACAGATAAATTTCATAACTTGACATTTGAAATGTACATATATGCCTAAATCCACAAAGGCAAAGTGAGTGTGCTCATTCATGCTCCACACTGTGTGAGACCCTCTGAGCATGGATCACAGGCCTCTGGTGCAGGGTAAAGAAATGTGATAGGGAGCCTCACCTCTTCTTTACAATTCACCATTGATTTCAGAACTTAAAAAAGTGAAACCTATATGCACATATCTCTAGTTGGTGAATAAAAGTCAATGGGGAAAAATTGACCTTAGTACATGCAACTGTACTTTTCTAGGCAAAATTTTCAGAAGATACCGTAATGCATTTGTCTGGTAGGGGAGTAGAAAGTAACCTAACCAAGAGAACAAAGGATCACTAGATAGCAGAATGAGAATAGGGTTGGGGTAGGAATTGGTGGGAGCAATTGTTAGATCACTCCAGTAGTCTTCAGCCACCTGGTTTATGACAGTAAGAGGATTTGAGGGAGACCACAGGGCTTTCCTGAATTACCTGAATACTACTGATGAAGATGATGCTATTTTTTCTGTCTTATGAAAGGCCGACTTTTTCATTTGTTGACACTATTACAGATTCTACCCATATCCCCTCTTTGCCCCCTCCACTCAGACCCTGCCCCACCCCACAGTGTTGTCTGTGTGTCCATGGGCTATGCATTTATGCATGTATGTTCTTTGGCTGGTCACTTAGCTGTTCATTTTGAATTTTGAAGAATTTGTGGGTTTAATAAATCTTATCTCCACGCCCATGGTTATCTGCTACAACAGCAAAACCCTATTCAGAGGATTTTCAGGGAGCAATTCAGGATTCAAATCTATCCTAAAAATGTGCCAGGATCTTGATGGATGGGACTGAGAAGGAGTGACATCTTTCAAATACATGGCATTATCGCTCATTAAATTCTGTTGCCAATATGTTGGATTTTATTAGTTCCTTTTAACAAAGCACCATGCGTTTAAAAGACTCATTGATAACTGTGTATTTGGCAAGAAGGTATGTTTCTTTTTATACAATAGGTGTGCATCTTTTTTTGAAATGGCACAAAGAGATTATTTTATGTTGAATAGCAATTCATAAAACTGAAAGTGCATTGTATTGTGAAGAAAAGACCACATTGTGGTGAAAACAAACCCTCCTGAGCCACTTACTAGAATATTCATCCAAAATGCATTTACTAGCCCAGCGGTTCACAACCCAGTTGCAAGGAGCTTCTTTAAAATTTCCAGGTCTCACCCCAGGCCAATTCAATTATACTATCCTGGTTTGGAGCCCCTGAAATAGTATTTTTAGAGCCTCTTCAGTAGTTCTGACGTGTAGCCTGAGTTGGGAAGAATTGATCAGACCCTTTTCTGATCTATAACTTACAAAGGAATACTATTCCCAAAGTTTCTGGAGCAGCTGTTTGCACTTGGGAATACATTTTCTCAAATGAACAATGTTGTATACTGTGGTTAATTCCCTAGGCCCTTCCATAAAAGCCTAATTAAGCGCAATGTGTCTGAAGCTTAGTACTCTGCTAATGGAATTATAGAACTTAATCAACATGTGTACTAAAATAGGCTCTGAATTTTAAGTGGTTGGAAAAGAATAAAAAACAGATCACTGCCTGCAGCCCAGTCAAGGAGGCCAACTCTGCTTACCTCCTCCATCCCTTCCCCGCACCTGCATGCCCTTGTATCCAATAGTTGTGAGGAAAATTGAGGAGCCCAACAGGGGCCCAAGCACTTCTCTTGTCCCTGCTTTTCCTAGATTATGGACAAATTAATCTACCAGCTCGCCTCCCATGGCCATAGCAATGCTGCTCCTGGCCAGGACTTCTTTCCTTCTAGGGATACAGACGTGGGACGAAATCCCCTTGTGGTGTGCCTGTGTGTGTCTGTTTGTTTGTCTGTCTTTTCCTTCTCTACACTTCCTTACTGCCCTTTTGAAAGTGATGGAGTTGTTTTCTGCTAGCGATGCAAAACAGATAAAGGACAAAATGACTTTTTTCTTATGCTCATTCCTCCCCATAAAATTTACACATAAAGATATTATAAGTACGACACCCTACATATAGTTTGTCTTCCAAAACAGAACAATTTTGAAAGTAAAAAGGGTACTAAATAATTGCACTGGGAAACAGAAGTAAACCAGGACAGTGCTCTAGGTCATTCAACATATTGAGACAAATTTATTTGCATTTTATCACAGACACTCAGTGCTGGCAAGAGCTTGAAAATAAAGTGTAGGGATGAGGTTGAGAGGGGAGTGTTGCTCCAGCAGCCCTGGTGTGGGGTGACATTCAGCTATGAGATGGAGTGAGTGGGTGGGTAAGAGGAGGAGGAAGGTGAAGACTCTACCCAACAGTAGTTGAAGTAAATGAAAATGAAGAACAAAATGTCCAGAGGAGTTACGAGAGACAAGGATGAATTCATATAGTCATTGAGTCACTGAGAACTGTTGGTTATTTTAGAGGAGGGTGACTTTATTTTGTAAAGGATAAAAATGGGTTACAGAAATCAAAGTGAATACTGTTTGTGGAACAAGAATGTTAACAAGTGAATATATACCACTAACTTTAGTTCAAAAATACTAAATTTTATGCAGCTGAGTTGTTTTTGCTCTCTGGTATTCAGACGCCTTTCCATAGTCCTTTCTATTTGTGTGCTATTGGCTGGCACTATCTGGTGTCCCCAACTCAACTGAGATAGTCTACCTCTGCTTATATCTACCTCTACCTCTACATCTTCTGACAGATGACATTTCTACCCCCTTGTACATAGCGCAGATGGGAAAAAAAGGACTTAGGGAAATCAGTATGTAAAATTTCAACCTCGTGGCACATTGATTTTTTTCATTTACTTATTTGTCCCTCAGGGAATCTCGTTCATATGCTACTTGGCACAATTAACCATTCAACCATATGTATGTACTGAAATTTCTAATCCTTAAATTTTTGAGCAGACTGACAATATGTCCAATCTGATTGATCTTGTCATTATTTTCTGTCAGTTGCAGTTTATGATCTGATGAACACTTTGGTACCTAGGGAATGTTTGAGGTTGAGCTGATTGACTCTATTTTTTGGTCCCATTTTCTCAAAATACTCTCACCATTTATAAAATATCTGATAATCAACTCAAATATTTTGTCCAACACAAGAATTAATTATGGCTATTGGGATGACTAGATACTATTATTTAAATAGTATTGATGATTGGAAATAACCTACCTTAAAAAACTAAAAGTTTTAATACCATATCAATTTTATTAGATTTTTATTAACATATGTCACACACATACAAATATCCAAAGAGACAGAATGCACAATATTTATTTAAAAATAGTGATTCAGTCTATCCAATTTGCTAGGCACTTTAACTTCATAGGTGTTTTATTTCACCTTCATGATCAATCTCTGAAGTGTAGTTAAGAAACCACCAAAGAATAGTAATCAAGGAAGAGCTGGCATGATTACATATACACAAAAGAGTTGGAGGTAAGGTAGAGTGAGTATGGCAAAACCATCTGGAGAGGCTGCGGTGGTAGTTCAGGTGAGACTTTATAGTTACCTAGACTAGGACAGGCAAATGCTAGAGAGCAATAGACTATTTGAGATTATTTTAAAAGGACATGCACTATATTGTTATTGGGGTAGGGGATTGAGAATAGCATTGTTTAGTGTGTCTTATATAACTAAATTGATAGCAGATCCATTCAAATATAGGAACCTCTGAAAGAGAGCCAGATTGTGACCAGTTTTAAATGGATGATTCAAGGAATGATGTTGTGTCTCATTTTAGATATGCTGTGTTTGAAGTGCTTTTTAAGAAACCCAGTGCCCTGGCTGGTGTGGCTCAGTGGGTTGAGCATAGGCCTGCGAACCAAAGGGTCTCTGGTTCAATTCCCAGTCAGGGCACATGCCTGGGTTGCTGCCCTGGTCCCCAGTAGGGGGTGCATGAGAAGCAACCACACACATGTTTCTCTCTTTCTCTTTTCCTCTCTCTAAAAATAAATAAAATGAAATAAAATAAAGTCAGTAAATAAGAAATATATTAAAAAAAAACAAGAGTGTGTTTTGTTGATTAGGTTCCTGTTAAATGTGAGGTCATATGGTATTTGTCTTTCACCACCTGGCTTATGCTTTCCAGTTCCATCCATGCTGTCGCAAGTGTAGGAGCTCCTTCTTTCTTTCTGCTGCATAGAATTCCATTGTGTAAGTGTACCATAGTTTTTTGATCCATTCATTTACTGATGGGCACCTAGGTTGCTTCTAGCACTTGGCTATTGAACCTAATCAACAAAACAAACAAGCAAAATATAACCAAAGACACTGAAATTGAGAACAGGCTGACAGTGACCAGAGGGGAGGGGGAGTGACCAGAAGGGAGGGAATTTCAGGGGGAAAGGGGAAGGATTTGTAGGAACAAGTATAAAAAACACATGGACAATAACAAGGGGTAGGGGGGAAATGGGAGGGAGGTGGGGAGGACTGGGGGGTGGACTGGGATGGAGGTAAAAGGCAGAAAACTGTACTTGAACAACAATTTAAAAAAAAAGAAAACAAATCTGAAAAAAAAAAGAAAGAAAGAAACCAAGAGTACTACAACAGCATTGTTGGACGTGTGGTCTAAGCTTAAATGAAAAGTTGTTCTGGAGATTACATATATGCAAATTATCTGTGTACTGATAGTAATTATAACCAAGGGTGTGAAGGATAGCATCTAGAGATGAAGGATGAGATGATAAGGTAAGCAGGTCAAGTACAATGGCTAGAAGGATGCAAACATTTAATGTTAGGTGGTAAAGATAAAACTTGACAAGGACACAGAAAATGAGTCCTTGTCCTTTTCTGAGAAAATGAGTGGCCCACATGTTAGGAGGCACTAAGAGTGAACTGTGGACTTCGGGTGATTGTAGTGTGTTAGTGTAGGTTCATCAGTTGTAACAAATGTACCACTCTGGTGGGGAATGCTGATGAAGGAGAAGGCGGGGGACCCTGGCTGGGGTAGCTCAGTGGATTGAGCATGGGCTACAAACCAAAGAGTCGCCAGTTCGATTCCCAGTCAGGGCATATGCCTGGGTGGCAGTCCAGGTCTCCAGTGGGGGCCACATAAGAGGCAACCACACATTGATGTTTCTCTCCCTCTCTTTCTCCCTCCCCTCCCCTTTCTAAAAATAAATAAATAAAATAGGTTTTTTTTTAAAGGAGAAGGTGGGGGAGGGAGAGCAGGGAGAAGGCGATATATGAGAAATCTCTGTACCTTCTCCTCAATTTAGTTGTGAACCATTAACTGCTATAAAATAAAAGTCTTAATAATAATATTTTTTTTTAAATTGGAGGAGATCAAAACTGCATTGAGTTGGATAGTCAACATAAGAGAGTGGTTTTCAAGAAAGACTTCATAGTGTCAGTTACTACTGAGAAGTCAGGTAAACTGTGAACTAAAAATTACTCATTGAGTAGTGATATGATCAGGTGGAAGAAAAATTGGGAACATGAAGAATGCAGTATTATGTATTCCTAAAGTTTTATAATGTGCTTTTTCATTTTATAATACACTTGTCAAGATATTTCCATATTGTTAAATATTTTTTCTAGTGAAGTGCTACCATAGTTTATTAAATGCATTTAATGTTGGCCATTTAGATTGATTCCCAAATTTTGGCCACTGTAAACAACCCTATGAGGAGCAACCTTATAACTCTGTCTTTATGGACATAATTATGTCCTTGGACTATATTTCTAGGAGTGTAATTGTTAGGTTCAAACTTTTTGGGTTTTTGTTTGTTTGTTTAAATATAGGGATACATAATCACTGGAATGTTATTACCAAACCAGTCTGAGGCTAAAACTGTGTAGTCTCCTAATATCTTTCCTCTGATAAATGAAATAAGCCTGTGATTTTTTCCCTTTGATTGCCCATATTTAAATCAGTCCATACATGCCTCCAAGACTACTTTCCATTAATCACAGCATAAAACCTTACTTTTAGAAAGCAATAACATGTCAATATTTAGTTAACACTTACAATGTTGCAGAAAATTTTTATGTAGACTTATATTGATACATAGATAAAGATAGATAATAGATGATATATACTCATTTACTTCCGGTAAGATCCCATTTTTTTCCCTTTTATTGTTATCTTTAGCTATTAAGCATAGTAGAGTTAGTCTACTTTTGCATAGAAGGTCGAATGAATTCTCATGTTCAATTCCAAGGAAAAATTTGAAAGGATATAGACCTAAGTAATGGTGCCATCATATAAGGTAGAACATAGGAGTAAGCTAGGGTTGGAAAAGAGCAATAGATGAGCCTGTGTTCTCAATGGAAATCCTAAGGTCAGAGGAATTTGTAAAAAATTTTGTCTTTTACCATGTGTTTTCAATGTAATGTCCTCTCTAATTTCCAAAATAAACTATTGGAAAACATATTATGCTTTCCACTAAGAAGGAGAAGGAATCAGAAGAGAAAGGGAAGGAGAAGAGGGAAAAGGAGGGGAAAAGGAAATGAAGGAAAAGGGCACTTGCTTTACTTAATGTATAATTATAAAGTAAAAAAGAAATTGAAATGGTGTGACTGTAAGGGATTAAGCAGCAATTTTCTAACAAAGAAAAATGTCTTAGAGTATGAGAGTTTTTTCTGAGGGAATGTGTTTATTTTCCTGGGTGAAGATCAAAGTTGAAAAGCAAGAGATAGAAGGTTTTGACTTCTATATCTGCATCCACAGCTTTCTATATGGAAAGCTGCAATATTAGTGAAAGAGCCATTAGGAGACTAAAGCAAGTAAGATCTTTTGGATAGAATGGACACAGGCACTAACAGCTTTTTGCCAACCACTTAAAAAATAGAAGATACACCCCGTGTGAAATAAAAATTGGGAAAACTTATTTTAAATACCACCATAATAAATTAGATTTTAAGGTCTTTATGATAATTATAGCGAAAAGATTCTGAAATTAGCTCCTGAGAGATACATCTAGTTGATTCATGGGAAAACACAGTGTTTCACTGTATGCATCTCATTTTGGCATTATTAAAACCATCTCAGACACATATTTTTATCTCTCATCCTTCCTTCTTAGGTTTCCAAGTCAGAAATGGAGTCAGTGGTTATTCTGAACCCTGAGAAATTGCTGTATTTGTTTTTTATTTTCATCCTAGAGCATATAATTTTATTTGTCCTGCATTTCTGTGTTGGTTACTTGTTTTGATCCAGTATACTTTCTATAGTTGCTTTCCTCTATTGGAATTTATATGTAACACTAAGGAGCCATAGGAAGTACAGGGGACCACTTAGTTAAGGTCATTTTTACTTGTGTGTTAAGTGAAGGATTTTGATTAGAAGTTTTCTAAGATCCCTTCTAACTTGAAAAATGATATGATTCTTTTTTAAATTTTTTTCTTGTTTACACTATTACAGATGTCCTTACTTCCTCCTTGCCCCCCTCCACCCAGGCCTTGTGCCCGTCCACCACACTGTCATATGTGTCCTCAGGCCACCACCACACTGTCATATGTGTCCACAGGTTAAGTATATGTGTTCTTTCTCTTTGCACTCTTTATTTTTTAAGTACAGCCTTAACATTCATGATAGAAGTGCATGGCATATAGTTTCCAGTGTAAAATTTCAGCATGCTCACACCCTGTTTATAGCTGTTAGGGCTTGACTGATTTGCAGTGGAATAATATTTCAGGTATAACTCACTTAGTAACAGACATTGGAATGTGGTTTCTGAATCTTGTATATATATATATATATATTTTATATAATAATACTAACATTATGATAAAGTGTGTGATTACAACACTTGTCCCATAGCTCAAAATCATCCTGATCATTATTGATATTATTAATTTATATATTGATATATTTATAAAGGCATTTGACTTATATTTTGCCTTTCATTTGAATGACAAATTAACTGTAGTTTAAATTGCCATTTTCAGTTTGAAATAAAAATAAATAGCTTGTCTTTCATCTCTACATTCATCTTGTGAACATTTGCTGTCAGAGAGTGACTTCCTCACATGGTGAATATGCTTGATTTGCTTCCAAATCATGCTCTGTGAAACTGAATCTGGTTTCATAATTTCAGACAGAACAAAAATAAGATGAATCTTATCTTCCTATCCTGAGAAAACTAAATTTGTTAATCCTCTGTGCCACAGAGTTAAATCAAAAGATTCAGACTTGGAGAAATTATAACACTAGTTTCTGGAACATATTCTTTCTGATTTCCTTTTTCACTATGCTACTGACATTTTAAATGACCTGAAGTAAGTAATGTAAATGCATCATTCCCTTTAATAAGTGAATATTACTATGGAACCTCACAGGGATTTGTATAAGTTGTTAATTTTTTGACAGCCTTGTGCATGAAGGGAGCTTTCAAATTACATTCATTATATAATCGAATTTGAAAAAAAAATAAGAATTGGAAATGGGATATTTCACAGTATTGTTATATAACTATGATTTTTTCTCATTCTCTTCTCCTCTACCACCTCATTTTACCCCCATGAACTATCATAGAGGAAAGCAGCATGAAAGTATTGTGAAAAATATGAAGTATGCCAAAGTGAAAAGCTTTTCTAATATTATTAATTCCCTAGTATAGTATAATTATTAAGCAAAAGCTAATAATAACTTTTAGAAATTAAACTAGTGATATTGGGAGAGGTTCTCCATTAAAACAGCTTTTGGTATAATACTTCCTTTGGGAAAAAATCATACTTTTAGAGAGGATGGTTGTATCACTTTTATAATAAATACCTAGGCTTAGCAGACAACTTTGGTAAATCACAAAGAACTTAAGATACATAGCTTTATCAACTATTTAAGCCAAAGTTAGGTGGCCCTGGAATCTATCTTTCCAAGTCGTGTGACAGATGGGAATGAAGAGAACATGAAAAGATCCAGGAGGCATCACACAGCCCAGCAGTATCCTATTGTCTGCATCCTGTAATCTGTAGAATTTTGTCACTGTGTCATCTGTAGTTCAGGCCTGTGTGGTCACTACACTATGTGCCTACCATGTTCTGTATCTTTAGGAAAAAGCCTTCTTACTACAAAATCAAATGACTTCCTCTTTTTTTCTATCTTATTAACCTGTCAGGAATGGTGGATGCTCTCAGTCACTTCCTAATCAAGAAGCACCACTTTCCTTGGCTTTTCTGATAGTAATTGTCTCTTACTTTGCTCTTAACTCTACAACTGCTCCTCACAGGTTCCTTTATCCATGGACTCCATAAACTCTTTCTCCACAACCTCCTGTCCATGGGCAATGCTCATATGCTGCTGATAACTCCAAAACTGTTGCATCCAATACTAATCCCTTTCTACAGGTGGATCCACTCATCTAATTGCCCCTGTCTTTTGATAGCCAGCAGACACCTCAAACTCAAGGGGCTCACTAATCGAATCCTATCTGACCTACATTTCACCAACCATGAATATCCTCTTGCCTTCACTATCCAAGTGAACTACCTCCCTCCCTGCCTGAAAGCACAGACACTCATCTCTGTGACCTTCTTCCTCTCCACTTACTACCTGGACTAGTCTGTCACTGAGCACTGTCAGTCCCTCCTTCCAAATTCCTGTGGAAGGCAGATTGAAGACAAAGAAAATTCTGGAGCAAGACTCCCTGGCCTCAGACCCCAGTGTTAGCCTTTGAGAAGGCCTGAGTTTAAGCCAATTTTCTCTTTATACTTGAGTCTTCTCAACTATAGAGAAATACTACCTTAAAATGCAGGAATTTTTTGCATGTGGCAATTTGATGAGACAATGAAGGGAAAACGCTGGCCTAGCCTGTGATAAATACTAATACATGTGAATTATTTTTATAATTAGCCCCACTCTCCATCTTACCACAGTCCTGCCTTCTGACCACAGTGTCCCAAAGGAGGACAACTTCAGTTACGTCCCTATTGAGCTCCTGCCTCCAGGATCTGGTCTGTTTCCACCCTGCAGTCAGAGGGTGCTTTCTAAAATATAAGGATACTTGTGAAACTCCCTATATAATACTCTTCATTTACTTTCCATTGCTTTTCAGATTCTATCCAACTCAACACTGTGCCTGAGACTCCACCACCTGACACATGTTTCAATTTCAGCTCCTAGAATGTATGACTCTCTTTCTTCCTGCCCAGTCTTCCACACATGTTTCTCAATGTCAGAAACATCTTCTTCACTCTCTTCCTCACCCAGGGCCAATCCTATGCATCCTTCTGCTTACTCATTTTTCCCAGTTTCAATTAACTGTCTCTGCTCCATGTTCTCCAGCACCAGCACTTGTCAGAGTACTTGTCTTATGGTTCTGGAATTTTTTAAAAAACAATCTCTCTCCTGAGATTGCTGTGTTCTGCTTCTATCTCCTCTGCCCAACCACTGTCTTACACAAAACAGTATTTATCTTATGTGGTATAAATAGCCTCTGGGGTAACATGTTTGCAGCCTTCATTGGACACCCAGGAACGTATACAGACTGGCTCCTGGGAACATACATGCCTTGTGCTCCTGAAATTTAAATTTTTTTTGTTATGCTTGCCATATATGTTATTTTTGATTTTGAATCATTCATCTAACTGGAAGACAGTTCTCTTGTCACTAGTTCACTAATTCACATCATTAGCAAGGAAAGAGGTGGGGGGTGAAGAGCTTCAAGTAATATAGCAGGCTCGCAGAATCTGAGGAATCAAGAATACCCCCATCCTGATGAGCAGATTCGAACCTCAGTGTCTTATTTTGGGGTTTAGGAATCTGGCCAATGAAAGAGGCAGAAACACTAACAGTGTTGTCCTGTAATGAATTTTTTTTGTAAATTGTGCCAAATGCATCAGCCTTTGCAAGCATCAAGGGAGGAAAAAGAAAAACAGATTAGTCTTTTTAGCAATAACAACACAGGCATAGAACAGCATTGACACAAATATGTCAAAAACACAAGTGTTTAAAAGGTGTTTTCCTCAAGAGAGGGCTTTTATATGCTTTAAATAATTCTAAAGTGTAAAATAAAAGTTATACTTGAACTGCATATTCTGTATTTTTTTTCCTTAAAAAGCCTCAAATTTGATTTGAGGACAAACTGAATTTTTTTATTACCTAACTACAAGAGAATATTTGAGATATTTTTCAGCTCCGTTAAACTTCAGCTCTGACTAAAAAAGTGTATGCCTAGGTGGGTGTTGATTAATGGTGCTAAAAACACTTTGTGTAGGATTTTATGCTAATTACCCTTTATACCCTAACCCGTGTCAATTTTAACAATCTAAATTAGCATTTTCTCCAAGGATTCAGGAATGTGAGAATTGTGAAATTGGCTCAGTAAGCTGAGTTAGCAGTGAGAAAATTGAGATGTTCTATATTTCTATATTAACATCTGCTGCTAGTTCAAAGCATGATCCTTTCAAAATGATGAGTATATTGAAATAAAATGAGAGGTAGGAGAGGTACAGCATACTTTATATTTTTTAAAAATGTAATATTTGACATTGTTATCAGAAGTTCCATGTAATCATGGCTCAAATAATTGATTTTATATACAATGTCTGAGAAATTGATTGCATTCTTGCAGATACAAATATTTTAGCTTCTTTGTTATTTTGGCACCTGTATGATAGAATATACTCTAAAAAACATTTGGTTAAGGAAAAATGTCAGATTAAATCCCAGTAAAATTAAACTTTTGTTTATTTTTTATGTAGCTCAAATAGGAAACACATGCATTTCCAGATGGTCCTTTTAAAAATAAAATGCCTAATCTCTTCAAGGAGGAAGATTTATAATAAACTTCTATTTCATAAAATGGGAGTGGACTTAGGCATTTAGAAAGAAGACACAGTAGTTGTCAACCGTGTGGAGAAGAATATTCATCACCCTAATGATATATTCCAGATTTGGGAACTTACCCAGTTTCTTGTTATTGTCATAATCTTTAAGACCTAAGACATATACAAAAATGTTAAGGTGACATTTTATTTGAAGGAAAACTTTTCAACTTCAGATGAATACTCAGCTGCTCTGAAGTCACATATAGAGCCAAGTGATTTTTGTTGTACACATATTGTTGGTGAAATCTGAACCACAGAATAATTCTCAGTTCACAGTGCCCAAAACACTGACTTGTTTCCCAAATCCAAAATCTGTTACTGCTGACAGCTAAGGGTTGAAACCTGAGTGCTGGTTGATTTGGATTACTAATTAGTTGTTCCAGTTTCTCCATCATTCTGGGGAATACTCGAATGGCAGATCAAGACTTCTCTATATTTACAAAGTTCTAGCAGTAAAAACAAACTTTAGAGGGAACAGCTGCCTCCCAAGACAGTAGCATAAGAGCTGCTCAGAGAAGCTGCAGAGAAGCATCCATAGGCTACTGTCTGTGTAAAATTTCCTAGAGAATCCACTGATTCAGTGAGAGTGTGGAAGGAGGCTCTGCATGGAAGTGGACAGGCACACTTGAGCAATGATCACTTGTGTTGCATTCTGGCATTCCTCATTTGCCTTCCTTTCTCGACAAAATCACTTGCTGTTCTGCTCCTCTATTCCCCCTGTGCTGTGAGCATGTGTTTCATGATACAGTCTTTCCTATAAGCCAGACTTCAATTCCTGTTCAGGTTGCCTCCTCTGGGCCTTAAGAACCAAAAGCTCCAAGCCACCTATGACCACTAGTCCTACAGGTGACCGACCACTGGCACCAAGAAACAACAGGGACCTAACACGTGTGAGTATGCTCTTTACTCAGCTTTTATTGTTGCAGAGTTAATCCAAATCCACACTAACCTAATAACAAAAATCACTCAGATGCTATCAGCAACAACATCACGCAAGACAATTGGGAGATAACAAACCCCAGTCCCAGAGTCTCAGTCTGTGGGTCCAGAAATCAGCATGGTAGGCAGGGAGCTGTCAGCCCCTTACAAGGCAGAATCTCCAGAGCCAGTTGGCAGCTGGACAAAGTGACTAGTTCAGCAGGGCTGAGCCTCTGATGCCACAGTAATCAGGAGATCAGCACAGGGTGGAGCAGCACCTTGGTGTGAGGAGTTCAGCTGTCTCAGCAGTGGTCTGAGGTCCCCACTTCTTATACCCTGAGTGAGGGTCACACTCCACCCTTTTGAGTCTCCCAACAAATGTCTTGACCCCCTTGATAATTCATCGGGGAATTTCCAGTGGGCCCATCCTGGGGTACTCCACCTCTATAGACTTGTCTGCTCAGGTCATGCTTGCAGATAGTCTGAACACTCCAACCTGCCTGGCATGACTTAGGTAGTTTTTTCTTGAATCAGACTCTACTGCACATGCTCTAAACATGGTTTCTTAGTTGACAAGACTGATGACATCTTCAGTCCTACTCTCTACCCACTGTCCTTTATAGTTGAATTTTCTTTCCCCTTTCAAATCATCTTCATAAATCCCAGCAATGCTGTGTTCATATCCTTGTGGATTGTATTATAGAATAGTTGCAATACAGGAAATTTAGGTCATGCAAAAACACTTAATTCAAGACTAATTTTAAAAAGTAAGTGTAAGTTTGTGGGGAAAGTGAAAGTGGCTAAGTATTTTAAGACCATATTAATTTTTAATAATTCTACTTTAGGATCACATTTCTGCTATGTTATACTTGCCAAGATATTTTTTTTTTATTACTCTTTGCTCATTATTTTTGCCTGGTTTAATTGTTGGGAGTCATCCTGCCTGGTTTCAGGAGCTGTAACCCCCCATGGCTAAGGCTGAGTGAGCAACCTTCATACCATAAGCCTCTAAGGAGACAAAGCTTATTTCCCTGGCAGGAGCACTGCTTCCGCTCCTTTTTCCATAACTGGCCTCCAATGCTTGATCAGTTAGCCAATGACAGGTAAGATTCCCCAAGGGGGGAATGACCTAAGACAGGCATGATCACGTGGAGGCCCCAGGAAAGGACTTGGGGGGCTATGGAGAAAGTGGGTGATGGACCCTCACCCCTTGGCTTTGACAAAGCCTGACTCCTCTTTCTGCCTGTGAGAAGTCTCATAATCTCTTGGCTGCCTTACTTCCCCTGCCTGACTTAAACCTGAAACAATGACAAAGGGTGGTGCAGACCTGTGCTGGAAAGGGTGGGTTCCCTGGGTGATCAGACCTGAGAAAGAATACATAAGCTCCTGTGAAACCTGCTTTGCTAAGAGTGCTATTAATTAAATGATAAAGGCCCAAGCAGGGCCCGAGCAGGAAATGAGTTTGTTTCCCAAAGTTTTGTAGCCCTTTAGCTAACAGACCCTGACTCAGAATAAGCCCTCGTAGTTCTTTATATGCTATCTATTGTTTGATCCTTACTGCCTTACAGTGATTAATGAACTTTATCTGTATTCCTGTGCAAATTGAAAGCCAATAAAAACCTGTTAAGGCAAGGATCGGCTCTCTCTCCTCTTGAGAGAGTGGCCAGGCTGCTCTGAGGCACCCTCTCCTTGAGAGGGTAGCCTTGCCGTCCCTTTTCCTCCACAGGACTGGGTAGTCCATATGAATTTGTCTCATATCTCATCCATAACTCTGCAGACACTGTGGGCCAGTGCACACGTCATTTAATGATACCTTTTGTAAATGTAAAGCTTTACTTGGCATACTATTGCCTGTTTTCTTAAAATTATCTCTAATATTTCATAGCATGCTTTTTATGAAATTAGCATCATATCATGGTAGTTGTTTGGTCATCTTGCATCTAGTTTATGTTCCAGCCTTACTAATTTCCAGCTTGTTTTTCAACAAAAGTTCCACCACTTAACTCATGTTTGGAAGATGTTTTTATAGGATGTTAAAAATATTTTAAATTATAATAACAGAATATTCAAATAGTAACACAATAATCACCAAAGTAAGTAAGAATTTTGATGCTGTTAACAGGATTTTTCATTAACTACTAACAATGAATGTTATTAACACAAGATTTCTGCTTACTAACTAAAGTGGAACCATAAAACATATAAGCACAGCTTAAAGTTAGCTTTAAAATTACAGAGTTCTACATTTTTTAACATTCTCATTTGAGGGTATATCCATGAATTTTTAGAGAAAGGGGCAGCAGCGGGGGGGGGCGGTGAGGAGAAACATTGATGTTAAGAAAGAAACAAATGTTGATCAGCATGCTCCCACAGGCACCCAACCAGCGACTGAACCCACAACCCAGGTATGTGGCCGGGGTTGGAATTGGTGGCTCTTTGATGTGTGGGATGATGCTCCAACCAACCAAGCCACACCAGCCAGAGATTAATTTTTAAATATTATGGAATTTTATATTTCAAATGAGTCCATAAAGTGATTATATCAATATTTTATGTAAATCATTTCAAATACTGGGAATAATAATGAGAAAATGTGTAAAACACCTAATAGTATGCCTGGAACAAGGGAAGTGCCCTCAGTTTGTTCTCTGAGTTTCTCCTTCCCCGGCCACACTGGCATTTCCTTCTAACTGTGCTTTCCAGACCTTCCAACCAAATGTTTATGTTTCTCCTTGCTTCACCTTTGTGATAGTCTTTTCCTACCCTGTATCAAATTTCTGGGCCATCTCATCTGTTAGGCCTTCAAACAGTTTATTGTGCCAATGATTTCTGAAAATATGTTCCAGGACCAGATATTTCCCAATCTTTTTTTTTTTTTTTTCCTGGACATCTCAATGGATTTTCTTCTGGCATCCCAAGTCCAAGTGTTTCCATTAAATGGTGTTTAATTTTTCTTGATTTCCCATCTATCCAATGAGACACAAATCTTATTAATCACACCCCCTAACTCTCACATTAATTCATCTTCCCCCTTTACTCCCTTCACCCTGCACAAATGCAGACCCCCTCAACTTTGCTAGTCCATTACAGCAGCCTCCTGAAAGGTCTTCCTCACTGTAATGATCTCACTCTCACTCTTCTCACACCATCTTCAGAAACACTTTGCAATCATGTGGATCTCTCCACATTGCAAATATAACCATGTAACTCCTCTGGCTTAATGCATTTTAAAGTTTGCATTACTTTTATGAAAGAATTCAATCTCCATGGCATGGCATCCAAGGCCCTTCATACTCACTCTCAGTTCCTTTGCTCATTCTTTTTTCTTTGCTCGGAACAAGCATTCTTCCCTTCTGGGGCTTGTGAATTCTTGTCTATATTCAAAGAATCAGTTTCTCTAAAGAGCCATTCTGCATACTCCAGAGTCAGAATTGTGTTTCTTAAAATCTTATACATTCCATAATTATGGCATTTAGGCATTTGAGAGAGATGTGTTGCAGGCGATGGTTGCACTTGATCTGATGAGAACACTTTGAAAGCAGTATCTGCTTCTCACTCATGTTACTTTCCCAGAGTCTGTACAGAGTGGAGATTTGTTTTTGAATGAATGAAAGACCGAATGAATGAATGAACTCAATTTCTTTATATCATGGTTGTGTCAAGGTACAATCCATGTGGTATCTCCTTATTTTTACTTATGTGCTTTGGGGCTGCTAGACATTCCAATAGTAATGAGTTTGGCCTCCATTCATTCTTTCATTAAAATAAAGCAGGCTTCCTGCCAAACCTGACTTTAATCTTAAAAATCTCTGTCTTCAGAATAAACTTTCACCCTCTCTCCTAGCCAGAAAAACTCCAATCATTTGGCTTTTATTTTGAGGGAGAATCATGCCATCACTTTTTATATTGAAAGATTTCAAAACCTCCAGGATCTTATTAAAAACTGGATCATAGACTTTATAGAAGCTTTGATAACAAAACCATCCTCAAATAAATACCAAAATACTACATAATGCAGTTATTCTAGTTAGGCATCAAAAGTTAAATTTTTATCACATACACAAGAAAACAATACCTGTACTGGGCCTAATGGCCTGAAAAATGCAGTGAAAAGACTGAATCACTCAGTATGCCACATGTATCTAATGAGGAAAAGTTGTGCATCTCCAAAATACATTTTTCATCATTTTTGCTTAATTTCAATTATATTCAGAACTGTACAAAGCATTGAGTTCATTTCTTTCACTGAAGACTTTACACTTCTGAAGTCAAAGCTATTTCTTGCAAACTTTCTCTTTATTAAATATATCTGATTTACGTTCTGCAAGCTGGAGAAAGGTCAAATTAATTTCACCATAGTTCTACTTTCCACTAGCATCTGTTATGCAGCATGGTACTGCTGTTATAAATAAGGCGTCCTCCTAAGTAACAACATGGTGTCTTAAATTATATTCAGCACCATAAAAAGATTCCAGGTTGCATTCTAATCAGGCTTTTTGTCTCTGGCATGCCACACATGGCCCCTTTTGAAATTTGTTCTGATGTTTCTTTATATTTCCAAGAATTGTGTATCAAAGTTGATTTACAGGAAAGAAATTCAAAGGACAGCAGAGAAAGTCACATGTTTACTAATGAGATACAAGATATTACAAGGGTGAACTGGATTAGGATTCTCCATGCCATGTGTACACAAGGTGTGGTTTGGTAGAAATCTACCTTTTGCAGTTACCTGTGCCTATCTACTGTAACCCATCTGCTTTGCCTAAAATCATTGAGGTATTAAAACCAAATAAAATGTCAAAACACTCAGTGGGTGGGATATAAATGATGCAAATGTAAGCATCCTATATTTGGAGTATAATCAGCAAAATCTCAAAGTGGGTATCAAACTTTAAAAAGTTGCCCACAAATAAACAGTAAAAGAGAAAGAATTGGCTCCCACAGGACTTGGGTTTTTTTAGAAGTCCAAATTAGTTTTTCTTTTGTAATTATGTTATTTTTGCATCAGTTTCTTACTGGTGATATGAAAATAGATAAATTATTATTTATCTTATAGCAGTTTTATTATCTTATAAAACTTGTACACTTCTAAATATTCTTCAACAGATTGTCTTGCATGTTTTTAGTGTCAAGACACATCATTTGAAAACAATGTCAAATTTGTCTTTTTTCCCCTCATTTTTTAAATTCATGCCTAGAACAACTAGAAAAATAAATGCTAGTATTAAGTGCAGGTGTTTGGTTTTTGTTCATGACTGTGAATAAAATGATTATATCATCAGTAAGTATGCACTATATTTACTTTAGATAATCTTAAGGAATAATTTTCAGTTCAATTACTTCTATTTCAATATGTTAATTCTTTCTATTCAAATTTATTCTGAATTCCTCTATTTTTATATGCTAAGTTAAGAATGACTGTGAATTTTAGCCCTGGCTGGTATGACTCAGTGGATTGAGGGCCAGACTGTGAAGCAAGAGAACCAGGTTACCAGTTCAATTCCCAGTCAGGGCACATGCCTGGGTTACAGGCCAGGACCCCAGTGAGGGGCACATAAGAGGCAACCACACATTGATGTTTCTCTCCCTCTGTCTCTTCCTCCCTTCCCATCTCTCTAAAAATTAAAAAAAAGAATGACGATGAATTTTAACAAATGCCTTTCGACAATTATTGTAACAATATACTATTTCCCTATGGCCAAAGACAAAAATAAGCTATAAAAGCAATAATAGAGGAGAGACAGAAATATGTACAGGGTAGAGAGATCCACAAAAGAGGGCTATCTTCTCCCTGAGCAGTCGGTGATTGTCATATCACCGACTAATTAGATGCCTATTTATTTTTTAATTAAATTTATTGGGGTAACATTTGTAAATGTGATTAGCTTTAGTTTTAGAAATGAAACAATAACTTATTTGCCTGGGCATGCTTCCTTCTACTCCAATTGCTTCTCAAATGGAGTATGGGGAGATGAAATTAAAGGAGAAAAATTAGAAAAACCTCGTGTAACAAAATTGTGTTGCTGTTTAGAACTCAGGGCCCAGAAATGAATATGTCTTAATGACACCAGAAAGTACCCAGAATACCTAAATACGCCACACATCTTAACATCATAGCAACGCTACAAGCAGGAGTAATGTTAAATGAAATGGATTTCTGGAGCACTATGTCCATTTTTAAGGATAAAAATTCCATTGAAACTAGGGGAGAAAAAGGATCTTTGAGAATATGATGTGGCTTGCAAGTTGAATTAGTTTCCTAGAAAGAAACTTTGTTGTGCTATTGGGTACTTCTAGCCATTCCCAATTATTTTCATGCCCAACAGATACTATAAACCAGAGAAAGTAATTTTCACTGCCACTTGGCCAAAGCCTCATATAATTTGCTGAAACATCCTAAGCCTTCATTTCCTCATAATAATGGGGCCTGAATCCTACCCTTTATAGGCACAGTGGAAGGTATTTATGATTTCTTGAGCACCACTTCACAGAAGATTCTGGAGAAATAAAAAGCATTGGAAAAGCACTTGCAGACCACTTATCAGACTGCATGTGGGACTTTTTTTTTTTTTTCCAAACTTCTCAGAATTCTGAGTTTTGGACTTACAGTGTTTTTCAATCAGTTTCTCTGTTTAACATTATCAGGGATACACATTTCTATTTGTATATATACTTAAACTGCCTAATTGCATGTATCTAAAATAGTAATAAATGTGGACACAAATATGGGAGGTACAAGAAGAATAATAGCATGGGAGCCATTTTGGAATCCCAAAGTTAATCATGTGTAAGAATATAGCCAAAAAAAAGCACTATGAAATATTGGACCCTGCCTATAAATGTATTTTTGAGAAGCAAATCACTTGTGTTTTTATTTTAAATAAAATTAATTTGGCTTTGGCATCCTGTCTTATCAGTCTTCATGAACATTCTATCTTAGTTTATTATTGTGGCTTTCTCTTCCTTCACAGTGTCAGACTCTAGGCCACTATGGAACCAAAAAAATGGGAAATAAATGACATTTCCAGTTCATCATGCTTTCTGCTGACATTCATTTTTCTTTTTCAGTTTTTCAACAAATACTTTGAGAACCCATGAGTAAATAGCATAGAACTTAAGAGTGCAAATTATTCTAGATAATTTGAATCTCAACTCTAAGACCAGATAACTGGGAAGCCTTAGCAGAGTTACTGAAGTTCTCTTTCTCAGTTCTAGTTAAGATAGCCTAGTGGCACATTGTGAAACTTAATAAAGTCACTGCTATGGGCAGGTGCCTTGTCAAATGGAGTAGGGGTTCATTTTCCTGGAAAGGCCTGGGAAAATCTCTCTGAAGATGTAAAGTCAGAGATGAAAACTGAATAATAAGAGGGTCTTTTGGACAGAATGATCTAGGGGACATTGTGTCAGACAGAGAGAAAAGAGAACTTGGGGCAAAACATGATGTGAAAATGTGATTATGAAGAGAATTAGAGTGAAAGGGTCCCAGGGTGAGTGTAGACAAATAGTCAGGAGCCAGATCATGTAGGGACTTTAGGTAATGGCTGTAATTTTATTTTATTTATTTTTTAAATTTTATTTTTTTATTAAAGTTGACATTCAATACTATTTTATATTAGTTTCAGGTTTACAGCATAGTAGTTAAACACTTATATAATTTACAAAGTAATCCTCCAGATTAATTCAAGTACTGACATAATTCATAGTTATTACAACATTAACTGTATTCCCTATTCTGTACTTTGTGTCTCTATGACTATTTTGTAGCTGCCAATTTTTAGTTTTTAAATCCATCACAGTTTTCACCGTGCTACCTAACCCCTTCCCCTCTGGCAACCAGAAATTGTTCTGTGCATCTGTGAGCTTGTTTCTGTTTTGTTTATTTTTGTTCTTTAGATTTCCCATGGAAGTGAAATCATATGGCATTTGTCTTTCTGTGTCTGACATTTCACTTATCATAAATCCTCTAGGTCCATCCATGTTGTCACAATTGATAAAATTTCATTCTTTTTTATGACTGAGTAATAGTCTATTGTATATATCTACCAATACTTTTCTTTTCATCCACTTGTCTATTAAGGGGCACTTGGGTTACTTCCATATCTTGGCAATTGAAATAACTGCAATGAACACAGGGGCACACATTATAATCATGAGAGAAATGCAAATAAGACCACAATTAGCTATCACCTTGAACACATGTTAGAATGGAACATATAAGTATTGGCAAGAATGTGGAGAAAAGGAAACCCCTGTGCACTATTGTTAGGAATGCAAATTGTCATGGCCACCATGGAACACAGTATGGAAGTTCCTCCAAAAACAAAAAATGGAACTGCTTTATGGTTGTAATTCCAAGTAAGAAGAGGATTTTAGAAGTTTTGAAAGGAGAATGACAAAATCTAATTTACATTAAGAAATAAAATCTATTTTGTTGAGTAGGTTGAAGGCAGGCCAGCATGGAGGACATTAGGAAGCTATAGCAGGAAGTATAGAGAGTGGCTGGTCTGGGGTAGAAGCAGTGAAGGTGACAAAAGTGGATAGAAAATGCATTTGAGAGGCTGAAATGACAGGACTCATTTTGAGGGTGATGGGGGAGAGGACTGATGGGATAATGAAAGGGAGGAACCAAGGATGGTAACTACATATTCATAATAGTCTCAAAGACCAAAGGATTGAGACTATTAGGAAAACTTGTCCTTTTGAGGAGAGGGAGATTAGGAAAAACAAGTGTTCCACTAACAAAGCCTCTTCATTTTTTAAACCTAGAATGGACCCTTTAAGCTGAATATATCATTCCAGCTTCTATACCATTCTGGGGTATAGAAATTTCTGGGGTGCCTGGGACCCCATGACTTCATTTCATCACAGGATCTGGTCATGATTTTCATTACAACCTTGAGCTTCTGGTCCCCAAGGACCAAACTCACAAACTGTTCCCTATTTCAACAGGAGGCAGCTTCTCTTTCCTTACTTTCATCCATTGTTTTCTTTTCCCATTTCTACATGACTCAAGGGGATTTTTGAAAAACAAAATACAAAAGGTATTATAGTAAACTTATGCCATATAGCTCCTTGAAGCAACGCCATACAACTTCTGTTTTATGTTGCTGTTACTTCTTGAATGGGAGGAAAGGAAATGGAAACAAAAATATGAGAAAAATAAACATAACCTAATATTACAAAAACTATTCAGCTCCTTTATAACTTTCTTTGTGCCCTAAATTTCAGCAACTAATTTTATTAGTTATATAATCAAAATGCTATTATTGTAAAGTTTTAAAATAATTTTATAATTTTAGGGGTGATTTTGGATGACAAGGCATTCTTTCTGCCCTTTCTCTCTCCATGCCCCCACACACAAGTAGCAATAAAATGTACTCATTTACAAACCAGCATTTGTTGTCTACTAACTATGTAGACAGATTTGAGTTGATTAGTAGGGAATGCAAAAGAATTAAGAAATAAATTGAGACTGAATCTATGCATATAATTATAAAAATTAGATGACAATTCAAAGTTTTTTCAATATTTCATGTTTTTATACTCAGTTGCTTTGCTTGGAAACTAAAATTACAAATCAGACATTTAAAATTTTTTAAAAGTCACTCACTTGTCCTGTCTTATTACCATAAGAGTTACAAAGGAATTTAACAGGTATTATTTTTAAATCACTTATAACACATTTAAGTTAAATTTGCAACATCCACTTTAAGTACTTGTCTAGCATCTATAGTGATGCACAACTCATTTCTTCCCAAAATGTCCTTGTATCACTGAATATATTATAGTTAGCACCCAATACATTTGAAAGAAGGAATGAAGGGAACAAATTCCTCTTCACTGAACCCCTTGATCAAAATTCACTCAATTCAAAATTCTAATTCTGAATATAATTTTTCTATAACTCAAGCACAATTTTGGGAGGTGGAATTCACATTATCAGTGTTTCAATTCAGTGTTTGGGAATTCGAGGAGATGAGTTCACAATTTGGGGCAAGGGAACACTGAGATTTTAAGGGATCTTCATTCCAGTTGATAAAGTAGATAACTGCAACCTAGTATCCATTTGGAAATCAGCCTAATTCCTGACTTTGTTTGAGGTGTATAGAGGCATTACTTAGAGGTCCATAGTAGCCTCTCTCTTTCTCTTCTCCTGAGCCCAACTATCTCTCTTATATTGTGCCCTCAGAGGATTTTGTCTATAATTTGCTATCACTTTTAGACCTAGAGCATTTTAGTTACCCTCTGAACAAGTCTCTTAAAATGTTTGTTCATTCAGTAATTACTGTGTAGTTCATCATTTAATAATTATGGAAATCATTCCAGTTTATCATGTAGTGCCCATTCTGGGATTGACAGTGTATTTCTTAAGTAAAACCAGACACATACTCTGCATCACTCCCCATGCATATAATCTAGAAAACAAGATGGAAATAATTGCAATAGTGAGTGGTATAAAGGAAAGGTACTTGGCATTAGGAGAGTATATAATCAAAGGATTTGAATAGCTTGGGATGCCAGGGAAGGCTTCATTGAGAAAGCAGCATTTGGATTTTGCCGTATTTTAAATATAAAGAGGTGCCCAAATATAAAATAGTTGAAACAAAGGAATTTAAAGTGTGTTTCTGGACTCAAGTTTTGTGGTCACCACTAAATAATCAGAGGATGACAATCTAATTGAGTAGGTTATTTGGAAGCTATGTATTATGGCTTTGCTCTTAGCTGTATGCCTTTGAAGAGGTGACTTAAGTTGTCTCCGGGTCCTTTATTCATCTCCAAAAAACACAAGGGTAGACTTCAAGACTAAATGAAATGATATGTAAAAGGTTCAGCACAGAGCTCAGGAACTGTGGATTCAGGACAAATGGTTGTTTCTCTCATGCGTCCCCCTTGTAGAACTCATACTCATTCATTAGTTTATTCAGCAACTTCTTATGAACTCCTACAAGATGTTCATCTCCATGGAGGCAGTGATCTGTGTTTCCATTTTTGAATTCTCAGCAGAGAAGATTGTCTGTGTTCTCTACATATCTGTTCAATAAACATGCTTTCCTATTTATTTTCTTTAATAGAATAGAGTCAGGCACTCCTACTAAGGGTGGCATCTTGAAATGCATTAAAGGAAAAGTAAAACACTAATTATTGCTAGGACAAAAGTCATAGCAACAAATGGAAAGTTGAGACTTTACAAAGGCCTGAGATATGGGGGCAGCCATAGAGATATTATAGGTGTGTGTAGCACCTCTAGCATACCTACACACACCTACATTGCCCTACTTTTGTTAATTAGGTACACTTGATTTTGAGTTTTATTTGAACTGCTTCTTAATATAATTTTAGGTTCTGGATCAATTGGCAGGTTATCTCTGTGCCTGCTATATTACTATATTTTCTATACTTACTGATTTTTAAACATCTCAGAAAATGAGACCCTTTTCTTAATATTTTTATAAAAAACAATGTTTTTATAAATACTGGCAATGAAATTTTATTGTGTCCACTTCATTGTTTAGCCGAACTATTTCCTATTCTTTTGAATGAGATTAAATAAAAACGTTGGAGAAGAGGGACAGTGCAATTTGACCATTATTTGCCACAGTGATCATTTTCTAAGAACAAGTCATGTAAAGTACACATAAGACAAATGATTATGTGGCACCAATTCTTAAAATGATAGGGATCAAATTCTTAGTGGAGTAGAGGCGGCATCTGAGGGCATGGCTTTCACCAGAAGTTTGTAGTTTTACAATCTAGGTTTTGAGTGTAATATATTTGCTTACTTTCATAGTTACATGACTATGATGAGATTTATATCCTTGTAAATTAATCAAATGTTTCTTTAAAAATCTAACTGAAGTTTCCATGGCAGTGATATGAGGCCCTTTTATTTTACCTGTTAAGGAAATAGAGAAGAAATTGCCAGCACTCTCCTTAAAATCCTCTTCAAAATGAATCTAAAAATCTCTACTTCTTTGGTTGAAAACACTTTGGGGATTTCATCACCCTGTGTCTTCTTCAAAATGTGGAGGTTAACACAAAGTAGAGAGAGTATCTGAATAGCATCTGACCAACATGTGGTCATGTAAAAATGGGTGCTAAGCCCCTGCAGTCTATGTTCCAAAGTGCCTACATATATTACTGACTACTCCAGTGAGATCCAAATGGAGTGTGGGCTTCCCAGGAAGTACACTGAATGATTCATGTAGGTTTGGAAAACGTTTTGAAGTTCTTTTTAAAGGACTTGTTAAAATTAAACTACAATTTGCATCCATAGAAATGCACTCATATAGTTTGATCAGTTTTGACAAATGCATATACTTGTGAAACCCACACACCTGCCAAGGTGTTGAGTATTTCCATCACCCAACAGAGCTCCCTATGTTCATTTTCAGGCAGATATGCCCCATCTCAAGAAACCATTTTTTCTAAAGTATATGACTGTAGATTAGTTTGGTCTGGTTTCAAACCTCAAACACATAGGACGAGAGACTCCATGTTCTTTGTGTTTTTTGCTTTTTTTTTCCACACATTATTTCTTTTGAGATTCATCACTGTTGTTCTATATGGCCAACATTTTTTTCTTATATTGCTGAATAGTATTCCATAGCATTGGTCCTCAACTTGGTCATATATCTACAGCTACATTAGTGTTTAAGTCTGACGTTTTGCTGTTTGAGTTTGGCGTGTCACATCTGCTATTTCTCTGTTGCCTCTTTTCTGTCTTTCAATGGATGAATTAAAGTTTTGTTGTTTGTTTTAACACTCTACTGTATGTCCTCTTTGACTTTTTATAAATTTGGAAATAATTATAGATTCATAGAAAGTTCAAAATAATAGATCCAGTGTAGCCATAACCTAGTTTTGTTCAGTAAGGACATCTTATATAATACATCATAATATTGACTAATAGTCAATATACTCAATCCATAATCTTATTCAGATATCATCAGTTTTTAATGCACCCATTTATGTTTGTCAGTGTAGTAAATGCAAACTTTATCACATGTATAGGTTAGTTTAACGACCTCCACATTCAAGACACAAAACTGTTTTATCGCCACATAGGTCCCTCATGCTACTCCTTCATAGTCATAACTATCCACCTCTCCCTAACCTTAACCACTGGCAATCATGACTATGTTTCACTATTTCAATAATATTATATAAATTATTAAACTATACAGTCTGTAACCTTTTAAAATCTGTCTTTTTTTATTCTACATAATTTTGTTGAAAATACCAATTTATTTGTTATAGAGTATACATGCACATATGTAATCAATTAAAAATATTTGTTTTGATGGAAGCATATGGTAATTCAGATAAATTAAACAAAAAAGATGATGTTATTACACTTAAAAATAAACTATGTAATTTCATAGCTGAAAAAATTAAGTTTTTGTGTTATCAGTAATCCATTCCTTACATTTTTGAGTAACATTTCATTGTATGGATGTGCCACTTTTAACCATTCATCCTTTGAGTGATATTTGGATAATTTCAAGGTTTTGGCAGTTATAAATAAAGATGCTGTGAACAATAATGTACAGGCTTTTGTGTAGACATAAGTTCTCATTTGCTGGGATAAATGTCCAGGAGCATAACTGCTGGGTTATATGGAATATTTACGACTGCCAAACTTTTTCTAGCATGACTATGCTTATATTTCTAGCAACAATATGAAAAATAATATTTTTCTCATTCTCACCAGCATTTGCTGCTAATGTAACTTAAAAAATATTACCTGTTTTAATATATGTGTTTTGATATCTCACTGTAGTCTTAATTTAGATTTATCTAATAGCTAATGATGCCAAACATTTTCGTGTGCTTATTTACCATCTGAATATCCTCCTTGGTGAGATGTCTCTTCATGTATTTTGCCCATTTTCTATTTGGATTGACTTGTTTCTACTGTTGTGTTCTGAGAATTCTATGTATATTCTGGATGAGAATTCTTTGTCAGATATTTGGTTAGTGAATATTTTATTCGGGTCTGCAGTTTGTCTTTCCATTGTCATAACATGGTATGTCTTAGAGCTAAAGTTTTCAATGTTTATAATGTTCAGTTTATTGATTTTTTTCTCTCATGACTCATAGTTTTGGACAATGTCTTTGGACTCTTTAGTGAACCTTAGATCCTGGAGTTTTTCTCTTTTTTTCTTCTGAAAGTTTGATAATTTTGTTTTATATTTAAATCTAAGATTCATTTTTAGTTAATTTTTGTAATAAGATATGAGGCTTAAGTCGTTTATTTCTTTGTTTATTTATTTATTTATGCCTATGAATAGTCAATAGCTTTAGCACCATTTGTTGAAAAGACCATCCTCGATCTCTTAAATTGCTTTGCATTTTTGACCAGTCGTTTCACCATCTATATGCAGGATATTTGAGATTTTTCTATTCTGATAATCTATCACTCAACCACTACTACATTGTTTCCATTAATGTAGCAAGAGTAGTCACTATTTACTATGATTTCACTTTATATGGTTGCAGTTATCTGCAGTCAACTGGGGTCTGAAGATGTCCTTCAGTTGCTGAATGAATTAATAAACAATCATAAATCCACACCATGAGGCATATTCTTCAGTGCTAGCAATAAATGAGCTAGCAATTCAAGAAAAGACATGGAGTGACCTTAAATGCATATTGCTAGCATTAGAGAAACAAATCAAAAAAGTTTTCTCCAATGCCCCACCTGAGACATATTCCATCATTTTTGAAGTCTTTAGGTCCCTAGCCATGTCTTTTTTCCGTATTTGAAAGCCTTTCTGAGTTTCTTGTTTATGATCAAGGTGTTTGAGTTTTAAGAGAGAGAGAGGTATTACAGAATGGGGCTATTTCAACTTATCCAGAACTGTAAATCTGTCTATGAACTTTTTAGTTGTGACTTTCTTGTTAAATTTTAGTGATTGCTCTGGTGATTACAATATGCATCTTTAACTTGTCATGGTCTATCTTCAAATAATATTCTGCTGATTAATTAAAAAATATAAATCTTACAACACTATACAAATACCAATCTCCCAATATTTATACCTTTGTTATTATGTACTTTCCTTTTAAATATAAGTTGAAAAATGTGATTTTTAAAATTTTAGAGACCAGACTTTTAAAGATGTTTAAAGATACTTTTGTGTGTGTGTATAAATATATATAAATGTTTTAAGTTCTTTATATTTTCCCACATAATTATACTTTCTTGTAATATTTCCATCTGTCCTACAAAACCAGGAATCTCTCTGGTGTGATTTCTCAGCAGCTTAAAGAATGTTTTTGTTTGTTTGTTTGTTTGCCTGTTTGTTTTGTTACTGATATCTGCAGGAAATTGTTTCAGTTTTTGTCTGTTTCAAAATGTCTGTACTTTGCCTTCACTTTTGAAGAATTTTTTCTGGGTATAGAATTCTAGGTTGATAGCCCTTTTTTTTCTTCATGTGGTTTCATTGCCTTCTGACCTTTATGACTTTGGTAAGAAAAACCATCATTTGTTGTTGTTGTTGTTCCTCAAGGTTAATATGCCCCATTGCTCTTTATCTCTAGTTTTCAGTGGTTTAAATACAATATGTGTTCTTTCTATTTCCTCACTTTGGTTTTGCTGAAATTCCTGGATATTTGCTTGATATCTTTTATCAATTAAAAAACACATTGGCCATGGCTCTTCAAATACTTTTTCTGTCCCATTTTACACTTCCTTTCTTCCTGCAACAAATACAATAGACCTTTGATATTGTCCTGTGTATCTTTTCCATTTTTAACACTTTTTTAAATCTTTGTACCTAAATTTGGAAACCACTGTTTCCTACTCAGTTTAAGAACCAGCATGCCCAAAGAGTTTCTCTAAATTTTTCTGGCTATCCTCAGAATTCAGGTGGCCTAGGAACCTGCATTCCTACTGAGGGTGGGTCTCTCAGCTTTCTGCCCTTCTGTACTCATGATTATGATTGCTTGGTGAGGCCATGAAGAATGTTTGTCAGTTTTGTGCAAATTCGCTTAGCCTATGGCAGTCCAAATAATCATAAATTGTAATCCAGTTCATCGTTGGCCTTAATCTTGATTAAATTTGGCTGTTTTATTCTATCCATATCTGTGGTAGCTCCTTCTTGCTCTCAAAGTTCCAACAATAAGGACAGCATCCATGGGTGTCTTTCTAAAATGGACCTTTCATTTTCCAGATTGTAGTTTATCAGTGGTATCTTAGGTCAAATTCCCCAAAATAGATCCTAGGAGAGAAAGTTATCTGAAAGTGATTTATTAAGGATGTCCTCTGGGGGGAACCAATAAGAAGTAGAGGACACAGGGGAGGAGAGGAAAGGAAATCAGACAACGGTAGGATTCCAGGCAAAATTCCAGTCTTAGCCTGAATCTGGAAGGAGAGCCCTGGAACATAAATCATGGTTCAGGACTTCTCCTGAACGGAGGTGAGGGTGCTGGGCTTTCCTTCAAGGGGTCCAGGATCCAGAATCCAGTGTTGGCCAACTCTCTGAAGGCTAGGTGTTTCCAATAGCTCAAGGCAATACTCCTAAAAGAGTTTCATGTGTGCGCTATTAGAAGCCAAGGCACGTAGGCATCAGAACGAAGTCTACAAAGGAAATGTCCCACAGAAATCTGGGCACAGGATGAATTACATATGCTACAAGTGACAATAACCACTTGATAACCAAAAATGAAACAGGTTAGACAATGCAAGTGACCATTGTAGACAATAGAGAGGATAGGGAAGAGTATTGACAGAGTTAAAGGTAGGGAAAGAGAGATCTTGGCGATGGAGTGTCTACTGATATATAAGTTATAATTTATGACTGCCACCAGTGACTCATCAGTAGATAGTAAATGTGTACTTTGTTTTCTCCCAAAATGTTTTTATATTTTTATAAATATTTGTATTCTTATATTTTTAAAAGTAACTGAAGCATGTAAATTTATCTCATTGACTAAAAAAGAAAATAGACATGCCTTTGATGAAGACAGGTTTTTCACTTTAAACAGGTAAGGTTTTTAAGGGAGGAGAAACATCCTGGAGTAAGCTCAATCCAAGTGAATCCCCAGTCAGCTTAGTTTTAGACTTTTGGTTTCTTACTGGTAATGAGCTAATGCAATTAGGTGCCTGGAGCTTGTCATTTCCTTCTTATTAGGCTTCTGGGTTTGCCTACTGCTTCCTTTGCTGAGAAGACTGTAATTCACTTGACATCAGTGGGTTATTTATAGAAAAATGGCTCAGAAACTGTAACCTATATAAAACTGTTTTTTTTAAATTTCCTGTATAAAGATGTGTTTGCTGAAAATCTGTATATGTTTGAATTGTAAAGTGCAAGTTGACATGCTCCTCCCCTTCATATCAGGTTAATATTCCATGTTCACAAAATGGTAAGATAAGTTTACACTCTCAAAGTTAGTTCTCCCACAAGAGGTTACACTTAGTTTTTGACTTTGCCCTTGTTACCTTTATCCTGACTCTGTATCCTGTTACATGTAGTTTATTTTTGCTTTTGAAGACTAGTTTTCATGTTAGCTTTTCCTAAACACAGAATTGGGTTGGGCTCTTAGCTGAATGATTTTCTTAGTATGACTGACACATGCTTGGCATATTTTTTCTTCAGTTGCATTAACTAACAGCTGTAATTCATAAAGTTAAGGATTAGTACCATTGTGCATTATCCTCATTATGTCTTTATATTATTTAAAGATATATCAGGACTTCAAAACTGACAAATATTGTAAAACAAAGAGATTCTTTGAATAACAGGTTGCAATTTCTGTTGATTTTCTTATTTAAAGGTTGATCATAATCATTAAAGTCAAGCACTTTTGCTCTTACCTTCAAAACTTTTCTTATTCTTAAGTCAGATAATTTTTTCTCATCTTCTTTGACTAAATGTACCTACCTAGCTGCACATAAAATGCACCTAACATCCATGGAAAATGTCATTCATTTTTATTCAGATTCTTATTAGCATAGTTCTGATATTGAGGCCCCACATACATTTTGGCCTAACAGGTTTGAGCCCTTCTATTCTCTCTCTCTTTTAATTTAATCTTCATTGTATTTTTTTTCTGTTACCATTTAGTCCCATTATATTCCCCTCCTCCAACAAGCACCACACTATTGTCCATGTCCATGAGTCCTTTCCTTTTTGCCTAATCCCTCCACCCCTAAACTCACCCCCTGCCCTACAGCTGTCACCTTACTCTCCGTCTCTCACTCTGTCCCATTTTCCTTGTTCAGTTTATTCATTAGATTCCACATATGAGTGAAATAGTATAGTATTTGTCTTTCTCAATTATAAACTTGTTTATTCTTAATTATAAATATTTTTATTATATATATTTTTATTTTTTATTGTTGACACTATCACAGCTGTCCCTCACTTTCCCTCATTTCCCCCCTCTTCTCTTCTCCACCAAGCCCCCCACCTTCACCACATTGTTGTCTGTGTTGATGGGCTTTGCATATCTGCATATATGTTCTTTGGTTAATTTCTTCCAGTACTCCTCTCTCCAGCCCCCTTCCCACTGACAGATCTGTCAGTCTCTTCCATATGTCCATGTCTCTGGTTTTACTTTGTTCATCAGTTTGTTTTATTTATTAGATTCCACATGTTAATGAAATCATCATATGATATGAGTAAAATCATATGGTGCTTGAATTTCTCTGACTAGCTTATTTTGTTTACCATAATATTCCCAAGTCCATCCATGCTGTTGGGAATAGTAAGAGTTTCTTCTTTTTTAGAGCTGTGTAGAATTCCATTGTGTAAATGTACCACAGTTTTTTTTTTTTATCCATTCATCAATTGATGGGCACTTCAGCTGTTTCCAGATCTTGGCTATTGTAAATAACATTACTATGAACATAGGCATGCATATATTCTTTCTTATTAGTGTTTTGGAATTCTTATGATATATTCCCAGAAGTGGAATCACTGGGTCAAAATACAATTCTACTTTTAATTTTTTGAGGGAACTCCATACTGTTTTCCACAGTGGCCACACTACTCTGCCTTGCCACCAGCAGTGCACTTGGGCTCCCTTTTCTAGCCAGCATTTGTTCATTGATTTACAGATGATAGCCATTCTGGAAGGTGTGAGGTGATATCTCATGGTGGTTTTAATTTTCCTCCTTCTGATGATTAGTAACATTAAACATTTTTTATATATCTATTGGCTATCTCTATGTTCTCTTTGGAGAAGTGTCTATTCAGGCCCTTTGCCTATTTTTAAATTGAATTGTTTGTCTTGATCACAGAAATCAACCCATGTCTTTATGGACAACTAATATTTGACAAAGGAGGAAAGAGCATACAATGGAGTAAAAACAGGACCTTCAATAAATGGTGTCAAGAAAATTGGACAGGGACATGCAAAAAAATGAAACTAGACCAACAACTTATACACTACACAAGAATAAACACAAACTGGATAAATGAGTTAAATGTAAGTTTCAAAACCATAAAAGTCCTAGAATAAAACATAGGCAGTAAAATCTCAGACATCTCTTGTAGCAATTTCTTTGCCAATTCATCTCCTAGGGCAAGGGAAATAAAGGAAAAAATAAATAAATGGTACTTCACCAAACTAAAAATCTCCTGCATAGTAAAAGAAACCATAAACAAAATGAAAAGGGAACTTGCTTGTGGGAGAACATATTTGCCAATGATATATCTGATAAGGGGTTAACTTTCAAAATATATATAAAGAATTTATAAAACTTAATACCAGGAAGACAAACAATTCAATCAATTATAAATCCTAAATATATGCAAATATTAACACCCTCTCTCAGTTTAAATGTTCTTCTTTCTAACTGAGGATAATAAAATTACCTACCCATGTGTTTGTGGAGACTAATAAGATAATGCCTATAAAAATGGTTGCCTCATGGATAGTAAGGACTTATAAATGATAGCTATTATTATCCCAGTCAAATTAATCTTCAAATGGAAACAAAATTTAAATTCTACTCTTGATCTAGGAAAAATATGTATTACTATAAATTAATATAAATATATTTTATTATATTGTCTCAAATACCAGTGACTTATTGGCACCCTTTATTCAAGAGCAATCCATTGTATGTTTTTGGCTTCTTTGTTGAAAATTAGTTGCCCATATTTTTGTGGGTTTATCTCTGGGCTCCCAATTCTATTCCTTTGTTTCATGTGTCAGTTTTTCTGCTAATACCATATTGTTTTTATTGCTGTAGCTTTATAGTATAATTTGAAATTAGGGCATGTGATACCCTGGGGTTTGTTCTTTTTTACTCAGGATTTTTTTTAACTATTTGGGGTCTTTTGGGGGCCCATAAAATTTGAGAATTTTTTTGTTCTATTTCTGTGAGAAATACCATTGGGATTTCTGTAGGTATTGCATTAAATCTATCTATTGCTGTGGGTAATATTAACATTTTAACAATGTCAATTCTTCTAATTTGTGAACACAGAATATCCTCCCATTTCTTTTTCCCTGCTTCAATTTCTTTCAATAGTGTGTAGGTCTTGATCTCTTTTCTTAAGTTTATTCCTATCTATTTTATTCTTTTTGTTATAATTGTGAATGAGATTGTTTTCTTCATTTCTTTCTAAAATTTTGTTGTTACTACACAGGAATGCAAATTTTTGTCTATTGATTTTGTATCCTGCAACTTTACTGCATTTATTCATAGTTTCTAATAGGTTTTTTGTATATACAATGAAATACTATTCTGTCATAAAATAGAAGAACTATTGTCATTTGTGACAACTTGACTGGATCTTGAGAGTATTATACTAAGTGAAATAAGTCAGATGGAGAAGGACAAGAACTGTATGGTATCACTCAAATTACATGATGTGGAATATAAAACCAAAATCAACAAGTGAACAAACAGAGCAAACAAACAAACTCATAAATACAGACAAAAGAATGGTGGTTTCTAGGTGGTAAGGGTAATGGGAGGGGGACAAGGAGAGTAGAAAGTGTCAGATATAAGATGACAGAGAAAGAGTAGGTTTGGGGTGGTAAGCACACAGCAGAGTATACAGATGTAATACTAAAAAGTTGTACAACTAAAATCTATATACTGTTATTACCCAGTGTTATACCAATAAATATAATAAAAAAGAGCAACCCAGAACTTGTACTCCCTAAATCTGAGACTTGGGCTGCTCTGTTTACATCTCATGGTGTGCCTTACTGTCTGTGTGATCAGATTCTCTTCCCTAAAGAAGTGAAATGAGTGATAGCTACACAGTTTGGGTGATCTCTTCAATGACAAATATGTGGTCTTTTTACTTGTCAAATAGACGTTGGTGTAAATATTGAGAAATCTGAGTTGCAAAGGGAGATAAATAAGATGGATGTCCAGAGGAAAGCAAAGTTTGGGATAAGGATAAAGGGCCATCTGTGTTGCCCATGGCTGTAGTTCTAGATCTCTCAGTGCCTCCTGAGTGCCCAGAAATGAAGCACCCCACTTCCTACAAATGCCCTCCCTCCACCCTCAGTCTTTGCTCTTTTCTTCTTCTCCCCCTTCTCTTCCTTTTCCTCCTCATTCTCTTTTTTCTTCCTCTCCCTTTACCACTTCCCCTTTGTCCTCCCCCTCCTCTTTCTCTTTTTTCTTTTATCCTCCTTTTCTTATTTCTTCTCTAGCTCTCCCCCCCCCTTCTCCTTATTGTTCTCCTTCTTCCCTAAGGCTAATTTATATGTTTGTGTTACTTGTATCCTTGCAACACACAAGAATTTAAGTTAGTTATTTCTTGGTTAAGCAAGAGATAGTTTGAAATTTTACAAGAAATCTTTGGAGTAAGAGATTAGATTTACACTCAAAATTTAACCACACTAATCGTTGCCTTGTGTGGATTTTCATATATTTTAGTTAACACTATTATCAACCCTAAAGTTTGTCATTCCTATTTTATAAAGAGGAAACAGGAGCTCTGAAAGATTATTTTCCAAGGTTACATACATGATATGTATGATTCAAATTCCAGTGTCTAGACTCTTTTCCCTTGTTATTCTCCTTAAGGACTCAATGGTCCCAGAACAAGGATTTTATAAATATCTCTCTTAATTTTATATGTATAACACTTAGTCATGCCTATCATTCAAAGCAAGTGGTGAGCACCTTTTTATTCATCAAATTACAGAAAATGTAACTTCAGGTATTAATATTAAGTCAGCATCAGACATTGTCATAGAGCTGCCAAAGATCCCCTTTATTCTCTCTTGCTATCAGTCCCTCTGGATTAAAACTGCTGTACTTGGATGACCTTGTAATGCTTATTCTTCTACTTGGCTGGTGACTGCCAGAATCTCATGGGTCCAGTAGTTCAATAGATCCATCTGATTTATCTATTTATTTATTTGTTTCTATTTTATAGTATAATCAAGATAATCACTCTATTCTCTTTTATTTTTTAATTATTTTATTGTTGTTCAGTTACAGTTCTCTGTTCTCTTCTATTAACAGTGACCATCTATTTGCTTTGTAAGTGTTGACAGTTAATAGATAAGCTATAAATAGAGCTTTTTGATAAATCTTAAACTTTATTATGTTTTTTGATCAATCCTACTGAGGAAATGAAAATATGTCCAGCTGGTAATCAAGCTGCAGTGTTCCTAACATAATATAATGATGTAACCAATGAGACTAATAGGACGTAGACCAGGCTACAGCGCAATCCTCTAAATGATTAACACACCCTATTTAAAAATATCGCTACTTTTTTACCATTTAACACGAGCTCCATTTGTTTGCACCTCAAAAAAAAATTAGCACTGGCAGATGTGTCTCAGTGGATTGAGTGCTGGCCTGTGAACCAAAAGGTCACCAGTTCAGTTCCCAGTCAGGACATAAGCCTGGGTTGTAGCCCAAGTCCCCAGTAGGGGGTGTCTGAGAGGCAACCACACATTAATGTTTCTCTCCCTCTCATTCTCCTTCTCTTCCCCTTCTCTAAAAATAAATAAATAAAATATTTAAAATAACAAAAATTATTACAATAATATTATTGAGTTCTTCCAGCTTCTGGGTACCATCCAATCTTGAATAAGACCCCACTTCCCTAACCCTTCTTCAGAATCATCTAGCACAAGTCCAGACCTTCCACACCCTATTTATTTCACAAGTCATTCAGCCCAGGGTCATGATTAGTGTTTATATATGTATTTACCTTGAGAAACTATTGTTGTGACTCTTCAGGTTGGTTCCCTCAGACGAAGCGTGGTGCTCTTACTCCGCACCAGGGTGTTGAAAGAAATTAACTAAGACATGTCTACCATTGAAAACGACCATATTTCATCAATTCTAAAATGCTAACCATTACAAAATAAACTATTTTTTTGCAAATCTATGAAAAATTATTTGCTGTCAAACAGAAACAAATCTTTCTTACCACTTAAAATTTTTTACTTTATACTTAATCAAAGAGCTATTTAATTTACACATAGTTCAATTGTTATTATATCATTTTTGTATATATTAAATGGAAAATATGGAAAAATACATTAACTAGGGCATTCCCAAAATTTTTTCACATTGAAAATTCAACTTTTCTAAATCAACTTGGGGCTCAGAGGCATTAATATCAGTGAATTTTATTTATCCCCATGTGATATAATCCTCTTTGCTATTAAGATTATTGGTGCAATAATCTTAATTATTTCTCATATTTCTTAAATGAGTCTGCGCTGTTATCTCTAATTTCCAGGATGATGCCTATTCTACAAGCTGAAATGCTGGCACTTTTTTTTTTCTTGCCAGAACACATTGATAAGTACATCCTGACTACCATCTAGCTAGCAGAGATTGTAAAATTTTAGAAATGTTATACTATTTTTAAAAGGTGCATTTTAGAACCAGTGAAATATGGTGTTAGTTTTCATTCCTAACATCCTTGCTCTAAGGTGTTGTGGTTCAAAGAAAAAAGTTTCAGACAAGTGCATACATTTATTTAACATTCAGGCAGAGTAAAAACAAGCAAAATGAAGCCCTTTTAGGTAACCTGGAAGTCAGCTAACCTTCTGGTAGAAGTCACGAGACAAAATCCTCTAATAAGTAGCTACACAGAGGCCACAGGAGATCAGAATTCCAACTTAGGCCTCCATTTCAAAGGTTAGAAAATATGAATTACTTACATTCTTACACAGTATTCAGACCAGGATGGCAGTGGCTCTGCAAAATTTTTATCTAAAACACATATCTTTACACCATTAAATTTTTACAATTAAAAAATCATTTGTAACTTCCAGAATGCTAATAAAAATACTATTGCTGCTTTAGCAATTAGGATACAAATGTTAACTAAATTCCACAAAGTTATAATTTAACGATAAATTGCATCCTGTCAATATGGGAGAATTGTACAGACAATGCAAAGATGTATAATTTGATCAGTGTCTTTTCTTTAGCTAAATGAAAAGAAATGCTTGGCTGGTGCAAACATCATCCTTTGTAACCTTGCTTCTCTGGTTTACTAGGTACTATCAAATGATGAACAAAATGTTTAAAAACCCTTCTCTTTGACTCTTTCTTAAACTGATGTCGGTATTGTAGGAGAATAAATTGATCCTCTTTCCTTTTATATCTTATATAAGTACCTAAAATATAAAATATATAAAAACAAGTATGTTTAGCATAAATGCTAAATAAATGACCTAATATTATAAATAGCTTACTAAAATCTTAAATCAAGAATTGAGATCATGAGACCCCAATGCTAGAATTATTTTTTTTATTCTTGTACTTCTCCAAAGTCATCTATGTTGTTAATATCAACCACAGGACTCTTGAACATGGGCCATGCACAATAAGCCGCAGAAAGTACTGGGAGGCAACATGGTCTGTGACAGGAATCTTTCCTCTGAGGAGCTAAGGCCTTTCAGCTTGGTAAGCACAGATGACAAAGGGTCTGTAGGAGCATCACTCTGTTCTTCCAGCAGACCTGAGAGACACACTTCTCTTATTTGCCTTTAGAAATAGGAACTTCAAAACCTCTAAATTATGAATATGAAATGTTTTCCCAAATAATCTCATGTCATATATATTAGAATATATGTTTTTAGGACATATAATCATTTTTGACAATTATAGGTTTTATTTATATGTATGTATGTATGTATGTATATATGTATGTATTTTTTCCTGGAATTTTTGAAATAAGCAAAAAATCAGTATAGTAACCCAGGCCTGAATCCTTGGCTCAAATTGAAAGAATGAATAACTTTTATAGATTTCCAGGAAAAAAAATTATATAAGCCATTACCACTAGACATTTACTTCTAAGAAAGAAACAAATATCCTCCATCAGAAAAAAACAGAGATGTATTCTTGCCTTTTCCTACTCAGTAAGCTCCTTAATATTTTTTTGTTTTAATTCCAAAAAGCCAAGGATTATTCATACATTCTCAGTTTTCAAAGTCAGTATATATCCACCTTGTAACAATTTCTAGGTCAACCATTCTACTTATGTTTTGCCTCTAACAGGGCTATACTTCATGATTTCCAACCCTTTTGTCTGAAAGCATTTCACTTTTTATATCAGTGTTTTCTCAAAATGTGATATTTGTTAAAACCTGTATTTCTGGACACTTTCTTATACCAAATATGTCAAAACTGCTCTAAGTTAGACTTCATAAAGACTTGCCTGACACTACTTCTTCCCACTGAGGTTTGAAACTGTATTACAATCCATTTCAATCCATCAACTGGATTGTATATAGAACCTATATATTCTACCACCGAAATATACCCTTATCTCATTCCTTCCTTACTCATATCTCATTTTTTCTTATTTGGATGACTAAAGTGACCATTTAATCTTATTATTTTATATTAATTTTTTATCTTGGTCATTCCAATCCATTCATTTACACTGTGGTTCTGAACTAGGGATGACTTGGCACCTAGGTGACATTTGGTCATGTCTGAATATGTTTATGGTTGTCACAGTCAGAACATAGCTACCACTGACATTTAGTGGATGGAAGCCATTTAGGCTGCTAAACATCCTGCAATGCACAGGACAGCGGAATAAAGAATTACCCAGCCCTCAGTGTTAATATTGCTCAGGTGCTGAAGTGAGAGACCTTTACTCTACCCTGACCACTTCTATACTTTCTCTGTCTACATCCATTATATCAGTTTTTTAAATGGGTCATAGTCCCCTAATTACAACTTTTGCTTTACAACTTTTTTTATAATACTGTTTTAAAAATGTGTTTCGTGATCAGCCTCCTGGTCAAAACTATAAGCATTTGAGGCCTAGCACCTAACATAATAATTTATACATCATAACTGTACAAACTTTAATTATTAAACTTCAATTAGATTAAGTAGACCAGGCTCATTTGTATGTTATATGTAATTGCGTATATATGTATTTCAAAAGAAGCAATATATGTAAAAGTGATTCTAACATTAAATTAGTAGCTATATAAATATTAATTCTGTTACCCCTGGAGGGCTTTGTGAAATGCTGGAAAAATCTTCAAAAATACATTTTGTGTTTTGGTGAATTACAATGGTGTACTGTGTCTCATAATACCTCAGAATGAACCACTATGGTCATAAGAATAAGATACATCTATTAGTTTTTATGAATGTTCACACTTGATCTTTATTGTAGATTGAAAACAATATTCAAAACTATTTTAGATCATTTCCAGTTAAGTGAGTCAGACCTGCCAAAGGTATGGTCTGAGAATCAGAATTATAGAACAACAGATATCAGAGTTAGAAAGAGCCCATTCATCTCACACCCTTGAGTGTCCTTGAATGCAAGGAAGTCAGATATTAGTTTTTTATTTCTTTAGTGAACATTTACATTTACTAAACAAAATGAAGATAAGTAATCTATCAGATGCAGAGTTCAAAACACTGGTTATAAGAATGTTTGAAGAACTTAGTGAGAACTACAACAGCATAAAAAGATCCAATCAGATATGAAGGAAACACTAATTAAAATTTAAAAAACAAACAAGGTATAGAGAATCAACAGTAGAATGGATGAAGCTGAGAATCACGTTTATGATTTGGAACATAAGGATGAAAAAGACATCCAATCAGTACAGCAAGAAGAGAAAAAAAGAATCCAGAAAATCTAGGATAGTTAAGGAACCTCTGGGACAATTTCAAGCATTCCAATATTTACATCATAGGGGTGCTAGAAGGAGAAGGGAAAGAGCAAGAAATTGGAAACTTATTTGAAAAAATAATAAAACTTCCCTAATTTGGTGAATAGACATACAAGTCCAGGAATCACATAGAATTCCAAACAAGATGCACACAAAGAGGACCACACTGAGATACATCATAATTAAAATGCCAAAGCTTAAAGATAAAGGGGGAATCTTTAAAGCAGCAACAAAAAAGCAGATAATTACCTACAAAGGAGTTCCCATAAGACTGTCAGCTGATTTCTCAAAAGAAACACTGCACACTAGAAGAGATTAGCAAGAAGTATTCAAAGTGATGAAAAGCAAGGACCTACAATCTAGATTAGTTTACCAGGAAAGCTATTATTTAGAACGGAAAGACAGATAAAGTGCTTCCCAGACAAAGTAAAGCTAAAGGAATTGATCATCACCAAACCATGATTTTGTGAAATGTTAAAGGGACTTATTTAAGAAAAAGAAGATTAAAACTGTGAACATTAAAGTGGCAACAAGTTCACAACTATCAACTGAATCTAAAAAACAAACTAAGCAAACAAGCAGAA
The DNA here is from genome assembly GCA_004024845.1 of Tonatia bakeri. Taxonomy (NCBI): domain Eukaryota; kingdom Metazoa; phylum Chordata; class Mammalia; order Chiroptera; family Phyllostomidae; genus Tonatia; species Tonatia bakeri. The sequence continues at coordinate 5,865 of PVIA01003281.1, read as the reverse complement.
CAGAAACAGAATCATAAATGTGGAGAAAATTTGGATGGTGGCCAGTTGGGAGGGGTTCTGGGAGAATGGGGGAAAAAGTGAAGGGATTAAGAAGTATAAATTAGTAGGTACAGAATAGACAGGGGAGATGTTAAGAGTAAGTATAGGAAATGGAGTAGCCAAAGAACTTATATGCATGGCCTATCGACATAAATAAAGGAGAGTGGATTGCCAGAGGGAATGGGGAGTGCTGGGTGGACGGGGGCAGAGAGGAAAACATTTGGACAACTGTAATAGTGTAATAGTTAATCAGGTAAAAAACTCTGTTTGGAAACTTTAGTATAATTTTTTCCTAAAGAAGAATAGAAAATTTGAAATTATTCTTTTAAGTAAATATTACAGGAAGTAATTAGATTCTCTAAATATAAATAAGTTTTATCATTAAAAAACAGGAAAAAAGTTGTCTATTTTATAAACTGTTCTGCCATTAGTAATTACTGAATGATTCTTTAATGGCTCATAATGAATTCAATGTATTTTCTAAGAATTATTTTGCTCCCAGAGTTATGTGGATTAATTTATGTATATTTAATTTAAAAATTAGAATCACTTTGGGAATCTATCTCTGTACACTCTAAACTTTATGAATAAATCAGCTAGCATTTTGAAAAATACATAAATGTATAAAATGCTCTTTAGCACATTTATTTTTGTAAATAAATAAAATATTAACTTTATATTTTGTGTAGTATTAATACACATATATCTCAATTTAAAATTTAAATATTTCTTATTACTTCTTACATTAAACAAATAGATACTTTTCAAGGCAGATACCTTCTGAAATTACAAAAAAAAATACACATTTTAAAAAATTCTACTCTGTGGATTCAATGATTAGCCCCATGCATATATTCTATACAGTTTTGCTAATTGTATACAAATGTCTATTTCAAAATGCTTTACAGTCATCTACTAGATCAATCAAATTACAGTGATTAGTGAGATGTGCCAGCATTTCTGGGTTTATATTAAGGATGGGGAATTACTTTTGCAAGAAATATAATCTTTTATTAGATTTTTCTATTCATTAGCATAGAAAAATATAAATAGATAGATAATAAAAAAGTATTATACCATGGATTTGACTCTCTTGAGGATCCTTTAAAAATCCTATGTATAAACAGTTATCTGAATTCTATGCGGATGATTTTCAGATTAAGGGTTTATTCTCATGAAGACCTATTTAACTCATTCTACACTATGGAACTAGACTGTGCCACCAAAATCACTCTCATCTTAACATTATATTTCAGGAAAATAAGGGTGAAGCAGCATAAATCCTTGATTACCACTGTTGTACAAAACTAAGCTAACCTAAATAAAACAAATAATCCTCAAAGTAGGAGTGGTAGAACATTAATTTTGTGTCCATGTAGTTGATCTTCTTGATATTCTGTATTCACATTCCTTTATTTTTCACACCTGCATTTGAAATTACTTATAAATAGAACAACTCCATTCTATCCTGTAGGTGTTATGTAGAGTTGAATCAAGTAGAATGGAAGGAATTCCATGTATTTCTTATCTGTTGAACATCATTCTTTTTATTATTCCTCTCTGAGTATCTTCATCACACATGGAAGTTGGTTGGGCCACATAGGGACTTTGTTGTCCTAAGAGACGTGGCAACGTAAGCAAAGAAAGTTTCTAGGAAGGTATACTTACCAGAGGTAGCCCATGGAACCCAACAGTCTGTGGTAAAGTAGACAAAAATAAGTATATGTGAGGGACATCATAACATTTTTTTAAGATTTTATTTATTTATTATTTTTATTTTTTAGAGTTGGGGAAGGGAGGTAGAAAGAAAGGGAGAGAAACATCAATGTGTGAGAAAAACATTGATTGGTGTGTCTTTCACACACCGCAAATGGGGATGGGCCCACAACTCAGGCATGTGCCCTGACCAGCAATCAGCTGGTGACCTCTCACTTTGCAGGGATGATGCTCAAACAACTGAGCCACTCTGGTCAGAGCTAAATTTTTTTAATGCCTCAGGCTATTATATATCTTTTTTTAACAGTCAGGGATTATATCCCCTACAAAATCTGTTTTACTATCTCTGTGAATATGTATTAAGTATGTGATCAACAGCCTTAAAACTTAAAACAATCAATAATCTACTCTCATGGAATTAAATTTTATTCAAGTAGAGAGTCTTCTTTAGCTTCCATTCACATAAAAAACTTCTAAATTACCAATGCATGTAAAATAGAATCCTTGCAAAAATAATGACTCACCTATTATATTTAGCAGTTCCACAATTTTAGTCCTCCAGAAGTTAAGACAATTTTATTATGTTCCAATAATTTTTGACACTTTTCTTGCCAAGTTCTAGAAGGTTCATTTGCACTTGGGACTCCTATTTCAAAGGAGACAGTGATTCATCCAAAGAAATTCTATTAAGCCAAAAATTAAATACAGTAATGTAATTATTTTATCAATTACCTTCTTAATTCAAAGCTTACTTTGAATAACCTCTTCTAATAGACCCTCATAATTTTTCTTTGAACAACTTCAAGAAACTGATTTTAGAGTTCCTTCAAAGCTTATTCAATATTTTTCTTTTATTTTGAAACCACTTCTTTATTATTTTGTACCCAGTCATGATTATTAGATTTTTGTTCCAGATATATATTGCTGCATAACAAACCATCCTAAAATTGAATGGTTGAAAATAACAGCAATCATTTATTTTGCTCACTGATTTTCAGTTTGACAGGTTTGTTGGGAAAGACTTCGCTCTGCTCAAGGCACCTTCAGCTGAGGGCCAGGGTCTGCCTTCTCTTTGACTCACAAAGCCACAAGTTGGTACTTATTGGCTGTTGTCTAGATGCTCAGACAGAGCTATGAACTGGGGGCCTCTGTTCTACTTGATATGAGAGTCTATGTGGCTTGGGGTCCTTCTAGCTTGGGGTGCATAGGTGAGCTTCCCAAGCAGAGCCAGGTAGAAAGCTGTGTTGCCTTTTAAAATCTACTTTTCAAAGTAACAGTGATACTTCCCCTGTAACTGTTTGAGACTATGAAAACATCTGTCTGCTTTCAAGGGGAGAAGACTTAGACTCCACCTCTTGATAGAGTGGCAAAGTTTGGGAAGAGCATTTGGGATTGTAGATATTATTATGGTCTTTGGGGGAAAAATATCTGCCATACACTCACTATTATTATTAAGGAAATTGTTACCCATTAGTACAATTCAGATGTTTTGTTAAAACTGTTTTTAGCTCCTACTCTCTGAATAGCCTCAGTCTTTCCCCTCACCCAACTCTGACCACCTAAAATACCTTTAAAATATATTTTCCTACATAATCAGGGGTGTATAGAGTATATTTGTATGATCTTATTGGGTATTCTAAAAAAATTTTGGGTAAGTACCTGATAAAGGTCTTCCTACTAAAGGTAGTAGAAAATTGTCTGCAGGCAAACCTTCTGTGAAGAGAATGTTTTGTTCCTGAATCTTCTCTTGTAGTGACAAATATGCAAACGACTTGAATGTTACACTTAGTAAAGTGAATTAAGTATCTTTTTAACTATTTTCAGTCTATTACAAGAGCTTAAGAATTTTGAGCTTAGGACTTTAATGTGGTGTTTCACCCCTTGGTTTCAAACATGAAATGAGGAAAGCTAGGGGGAGTATCAATGCTTATCAGAATATAAACATTCTGCTATCAGAATATAGGTTCATCATGTCATCAGACAAAGCCACTTTCAGTTTCCTAATCCATTCAAGCAAACTGACTAATCCCAAGAAAACAGTAAAGTATATTTATAAAATGAGCACACCATGCCCAGCTGTGCAAACAGTAGACTACTTCTCTAAACAGATGAGCTCAATTTTGTCTCTTGGAGTGAATTTTGTATCTCCTCTGCCTTGGATTGCCTCTTTCGACCCAAACAACTTCATAATTCAGTGTATGAATTTCCCAAGTGATGGTTAAGTACTTCACATTACTGCTATGTTTGAAGCAGTGGTCTTCCTGAAAAATAAAGGTGTTATCAGAAGCATTAAACAATAAACACATAAGAATTTTATATGGGGATTATAATTATAAAGGGTGGTAGATTATTAAAGTAAAATCAGGGCAAAACCTCTTAAAGGTACAAAAATTGAAAGGTCATTTGGGACAGTAGATATTATTATGGTCTTTGGGAGAAAAATGTCTGCCATACACTCATCCTATAATAAAACCTAAAATAAAATCTACCAATTTTTTTCTTAAGACACTATTTAGATTGTTTAAGATCTTTCTTATGGTAGTTTCAACAAAATCTCCAAAAAAAATTATTCCAAGCAAAAATTTAAAAAGAAATACTTTTTACAAGTTGAGAACACATATTTGCTTTCTCGTAAAGAAAAGGCATACTTCATTTAAAACATAATTGGTTTATTATGGCCTATGGATATGACATATATGTGTGGTATAAAGAATGAATACACTCACTGTATCTTAAATTTTTGAGGTAAGAATTGAACAAAAAAATTTTTTTTTTGTACAGTGAGTGGTGGTACTGCAAAATTGATTTATTTTCTTGCAGAAGTTAGTAACACAATTATTCTCATTATAGTTGTAACTTCTTATGTTGCCCACAAATGGATCCACTCTCATCTCCTTTTTTTAGGATAAGTATTAGGTGGCATCTAGAGAGCAATAATAAGCCAATATAACATATCTGCCAAGTTCTTAAGGTTAAAAGTCCATGAATTAGGTCTAAGAACCTGCCATGCCTCTAGGGCAGATGTCATCGTTTTGAAGTGGGAAACCGGGACCAGGTAATAAGTACAAGCTAGGATGATCTCCTCCAGCAAAGTTCAAGTGTGAATATAAGTTTTTTTAGAGTATCATCTGCTAGTTAAATTGCTGGTCATAGACTATATCTGTTCAGCTTTACTTAGTGAAACTCAATGGCTTTCTGAAAAATATGTAATTTAATCTTCTGGCAGCAGGGTATAAGTGTTGGATATTTTACCCAACCTTTATTATTATCAAAATTTATTTTTACCACTCTTGTGTGCATGAAATTATAATATATTGTTGTTATTTGAATTTCACTGATTATTAATCAGGTGATTTTTTTTCACATCGTTTACTCCATTTTCTCTCCTAAAACTAACAAAATCCTTTGTTGATTTTTTAAAAATTATTCTTGTCTCTTATTGATTCATTGAGGTTTTCTCAGTGTTCTTTTTTTTTTCATTTGTTTTATTTTATTGTTGTTCAAGACAGTTGTCTGCCCTTTCCCTGGACCTATACCCCATCCCCAGACATCCCCACCTCCCTCTCCTGATTCTACCCCTCCTTAGTATTGTCCATGTGTCCTTTATAGTTGTTCCTGAAAACCCTTCACCCATTTCTCCCCATCATCCACTCCTACCTACCCTCTGGTTACTATCAGATTGCTCTTAATTTCAATGTCTCTGGTTATATTTTGCTTGCTTGTTTGTTTTGTTGATTAGATTCCACTTAAAGGTGAGATGAGAGGGTATTTTTCTCTCACTCCCTGGCTTATTTCACACAGCATAATGCTCTTCAGTTCTATCCATACTGTTGCAAAGGGTAGGAGCTCCTTCTTTCTTTTTGCTCTGTAGTATTCCATTGTGTAAATATACCATAGTTTTTTGATCCATTTGTTCACTGATGGGCACTTAGATTGCTTCTCCCACTTGACTATTGTAAATTGTGCTGCTGTGAACATTGGGGGGCATAGGTTCTTTTGGATTGGTGTTTCAGGGTTCTTAGGATATAATCCTAGCAGTGGAATTGCTGAATCCAAAGGCAGATACATTTTTTACTTTTCTGACGAAGTTCCATACTGTTTTTCACAGTG